>CAUYRH010145367.1:0-17616 GCA_963574655.1 Perodicticus potto
GTGGAACCCCCATTTCCTATGCCTAGGTCAGTTTCTTGTGAATTTCCTAGGCCTGAATTCCATGGATGGACTGTGTCCATTCGTTGATACACTCATTCACCTTGCCCCTGGCGGAAGGGACTGTATTCATTCGTTTCCTGGCCAAGGAACCCATATACCTATATATACCCTGAGGCTAGAGGCCTAGAGGAGGAGACGGGGGAAGACCGGGAGAGGAACGGAAAGAGCTTCTCTCTCCCCGCTTGAAATCTCTCCCTCTACCAGGAGCTTTGGTGTTTTCTGTATTCTTTTCTGTAAATCAATTCTGTCTTACCACGGAGGGGGAGGGAAATAATGTAATGAAGAATAATAAAATACATGTATTTAAGATAAAAAAAAAAAAAAAAGAAAAGAAAATACTCCATGAAAGAGTTTTTAAAGGTTAAAAAAAAATCATGATCTGAGAATTTTTCCATCTGAATGTAATAATTACAAATGATGGTCAAGAATTTAATGATTACAAATGATAGGTAAGAATAGAGAATCCAAGAAATTTAGGTTCTAAATCAAAACACTGAAATTTGGGGAAATCAGATCTAAGGCATAAAAATGCCCTACTGATATGAGATTAAGAGAACCTACTGGGAATGAAGGGAATAAATTACTAGATGAAGGGGTATGTGTATGATGTGAAATCCTGGTAATATTAATGATTAACTAAAATACATAGCATTGTATATATAGATATGAAGAAAAATAGCAAAATAGAGATACTAAAAATTTGGTTTTATTAGTAATCATGAATGATGGTTTATATGCCCAAAATAGTAGTATCTTATTCATTTTATCACATAAACTATTTTGCCTATAGTAAGTGCCCCATAAATATTTGTTGAAAAATGAATGAAACTAATTTTTGAACTATTTTATTACATACATTATTTGATTGGAACAATAATCAAAATAGCTCCATTCAGTAACAACTACAATGAGCCAGATACTATGCTCAGTACTTCATACATTTACTCTACTAATGCCTATTTACTCTATAGCTCAAGAACTATTCTTTGTATCACTAACTGTCTTTATTTCATTAACATGCAAAGCCTTACAGAGGAGTGTTAAAATTTCATAGTTGGATACCTGTGTGACATGATTGTCTAGCTAACTTTTTTAAAAGAATTGTGCTTCCAGCCCAGGGTTTTTCACCATACACTAATCCCTTCTATGTATATGTATGTATATATGTGTGTATATATGTATATGTGTACACACATATATATGTGTGTCTCAAATAACCTGTTACACACATGTCTCAAATAACCTATTACCTCCCTCTTTTCTCCATCACATTCATTTGAGCATTCACTCCCTTGCCTAACTTGTATTTGCATTTATGCATTCCATAACTGGCAAATAGGATAATCTGCTAGTAGCTAACACCAAACAAGAAACAATATTGAATTCTATTCTCTGCAGGGGTTATTAAATCAGTGATAGTGATACAAACACAAAAAAAAGCAAATTCATTTTTTTCAAGCCGCAAGGGTGCTATTTACTTCTATAGAAGTGTCCTAGTGTGCCAAATTAGATACTAAGAAGTGACTTAGGTACTGAAAAGGACACTATAATATACAAACATTATCCTACTAGAATAGCAGGATGTATTTGTAAATTTGAAATAAAGAAAAAGCTTTTGACTGCCACTATTTACACTTATACCATCTGGTTAGAACAGAAATATTAAATTATGATGTTACATTACCCAGTCATAATCTTGTAAATTGCCAGGTTAATTCTAAAAAGGATGGGACAGAGGAGAAAATAGAGAGTGACTGCCATCTTATGGATTTTTATCTAATTACAGGGAAAATATTTAAAGCAAATATGTTGGAAAATAGCTAAGAGTTAATGTACCTGCCACTCAAGTCAAGGTATCCCCCAGGGGTGTCTCAGCCATTTACCACTGAAACCAGAAAGACCCGTTTGAAAGACATGAAATCCAGACATCCGATCTTTAGAAATCTTTACATCCAAAGAGCGACTGGAACCAATGAAGCAAGAATTTACCACACCTTCATTTACCAAAATGCAAACTTTCCAACTTTTTAGTTGTAAAAGTGAGTCTGCACAAATGCTACTCCTGCAAAGGTTGTGCCCCATCTTCAGGTGCTTATGATGTTAAAATGTCAGAAGCATTGAAAGGACCAGAATCCTTTCAGAAATCAGAGAGATTTAGCTTTGTTTTCGTTTTTGTTTTTTTTTTTTTTTTTGAGACAGAGCCTCAAGCTGTCATCCTGGGCAGAGTGCCGTGGCATCACAACTCACAGCAACCTCCAACTCCTGGTCTCTTGCCTCCGCCTCCCAAGTAGCTGGGACTACAGGCACCTGCAACAACCCCTGGCCATTTTTTGGTTGCAGCTGTCATTGTTGTATGGCGGGCCCAGGCTGCATTTGAACCCACCAGCTCAGGCATACATGGCTGGCGCCTTAGCTGCTTGAGCCACAAGCGCCAAGCCAGAAATCAGAGAGATTTTAAAAAACAAAAAGACTCCCAACAAAATTCTAATGTTGACAAAGAAGCTACCTTGACTGCTTCAGCTAGAAAAGTTTGGAATTAAAGAAGGACTATCAAAAGAATGATAAAGATTTGAAGGGCCTGGAAAAAGAGATTCGTGTTCTTGTGCAGGAACGTGGTACTCAGGACAAGAAAATCCGGGACCTAGAAACAGCTGGATAAATTGGAAGCCAAGCTTCAAGCCTCCTAAGGGAAAAAATGTCACTCTCTGCAAGTAATGCTTCACTGGAAAAAACAGCTTATTGAATTGACAAAGACTAATGAGCTACTAAAATCTAAGTTTTCGGAAAATGGTAACCAGAAGCATTTGAAAATTCTAAGCCTGGAGTTAATGAAACTTAGAAACAAAAGAGAAACAAAGTTGACAAATATGACAGCTAATCAAGAAGGCAGGAAGGTGAAGCTGCAAGTCACCCAGAAGAATCTCAAAGATTCTCAGGAGAAAATATCCCAACTTGAGAAACTTATTTCCATAGAGAAAGACAAGATTAATGAAAAATCTGAAACAGAAAAACTCTTAGCATACATCAAAGAAATTAGTTGTGCATCAGATCAAGTGGAAAAATACAAGCTAGATAGTGCTCAGTTAGAAGAAATTTTGAAAGAGAAGATGATGAAATTTTAAGCCTTCAGCAGTCTCTTGAGGAAAATATTGTGTTGTCTAAACAAGTAGAAGACCTGAGTGCTAAGTGTCAGCTGCTTGAAAAAGAAATAGAAGACCTTGTAAAGAGGAATAGAGAACTGGATGAAAATCTAAATGCCAAGATACAAAACTTAAAAGAGAAGTTTACTCTTGAAAAAGAAGAATATGAAAAGCTTCAACAAAAAGAGTTACAAATTGAGTCACTTCTGCAGCAAAAGAAGGAATTATCTTCTAGTGTTCAGCAGAAATTATGGTCTTTTCAAGAGGAAATGATTAAAGAATCTGAAGAAGAATTAAAACAAACACTGGATGAGTTTGATAAATTACAGCAAAAGGAGGAACAAGCCAAAAGGCTGGTCAAGCAGTTGGACAAAGAAACAAAATTTAGAGCTGAAGAACTCAGACTCCTAGAAGAAAAGCTGAAAGGGAAAGAAGCTGAACTGGAAAAAAGTAATGCTGCTAATGCTCAGGCCACCCTGGTTTTACAGGAAAAGTATAATAGCACAGTACAAGCCTCGCTTGAGCCCAGGAATTAGAGGTTGCTGTGAGCCGTGGATGCCACAGCACTCTATCCAGGGTGACAGCTTGAGGCTCTGTCTCAAAAAAAAAAAGAAAAAAGAAGGCAACACAAACTGCTGCTAAGCTCCTGTGGAGTGTCAAGAAATGAAAGGAAACATCTGAGAAACCTGTTGAAAATTATTTCATTCTTTTTGTTGTTATTATTGATATTATTGGGGTTTTTTGTTCTTATGTTTGTAATGGATATTTTATAATATATTTAACTCTGACTGCCTGCCTTAGGTATATGAAAGGAAATTCAATATTTTTTACCAAAATGTCTTCTGGTGTTTTATTCTCTATAGTAAATAACTCCTCCTAATGCCTACCTTTACCACCTCATTCTGAATATTTTCACTGGCTCTCCAGCTTACAGTGCATATCGTCAAATCAGTATTCCTATAAAAATCACTATTATATTACTCCCATTTTCTGAAACCTCAGTTTCAAGATTCTAATACCTGGATTTTTTTAGCTTGATTGATCCTGGAGGTCTTTTCTGCTGTAAGCCATTTTACCTGAGCCAGAACATCTTGGCCTGATCTTACTTCTAATCATCCTTCCACTTGTCCAGTTCAAATGAGTATGGACAAGTTTGAATCCATAGTAGCCTCTTATCTTTTATCAGTCATTGAGGTGTTTAATAATTTACAGATTCCTAGGCTCCATCTCAGTTTCTGAGTTTACTAAATTAAAATCTCTGGTTTGGCCCATAAACTTGCATTTTTAAGTAACTCTTCACATAAGTCTGAAATACGTTAAAAATCTGAGAAACTTTGCATGTAACTGCGGGTTATCTGCTTGCCCACTAAGTCTTTGATCAATATAAAATAAAATTATATAATAAATCATTTACCCAATTAAAAATATATATCCCCCATGGGTAAAAACAGCATAAAAACAATCATCTCTATCATTTCACGTCTTTAAAAAGTCCAAATACCTATATAAACATATACACAAAAGTTTCAAGACAACCTGAGTCATAAAAAGAATGTATTGTAATAGAGGGAAAAACAAATCCTTGAAGAACTAAATCCTGACTTTAAGCTGGTAAAATGTTTTTGTACTTCTTTTCAGAAAATATCCTGATCTGCATTTTAAAAGTATGGGTGCACTAACCCAAATCTGCAAATATTAGGCTTCCTTTTCTTTATTCCTACAGAGATAAGATTTAACTCCATGAGATCCTTTACTTAGTATTTTTCCATTTATTTGTTGTTGGTCCAAAAGTTAAATCAAAGAAGAATATGTTTATCAAATAGTGCGTTAAACGTCCAGAACTAATAAATGTGAAAAGTAGATAAGATTCAATGTGGTATAAATTAATTATAGAAAACAATTAGAACACTAACAAATCCAAGAAAAATAAAAATTATTGTTTTAAAAATAAAACGATTTCCATTTTGTCCATCTAATAAGAAAAGAGTAAAATAAAATATCAATGCCCAGTAATATAACAAATTTTTGCCAAAGATATAATAGTATAAATAATACTCAACTATTTCTAGTTGAAAAATAAAGTGATACAATCTATCTAGGAGGCAATTGGGCAATATATAATTATATCAAAGATCATAAAAAGTTCATATTTACTAACAGAATACTTCCACTTAGGAAGTTATCATAAGCAAATAAGCAGGATAATACATAAGAATTAACATATATATGAGCACAGAGTGTTATTTATAATTTGGAAGGGCCTAAAAGTCTAATAATAAAAGTTTGGTTGAATAATTCATAGCATGTCCATACAATGTAATATTAGAGTCAATCCTCACAAAATTTTATTCTGCCTGGGTAGCCCACATCTGGAGGGACACTGGTAAGTTACAGACTTCTGGGGAGAGATGTCAGGTAGCAATAGTCTAAAAACAACATCTTATGAACATCAGTTGAAGAAAGGCTCAAGAGACTTCTTAGCTGGAAACGAGACATATAAAAGAGACTCTGCAGATAATTAAAAGGATTATCACACAGAAGAGTGGCTCTAAACTTTTTTGATCATTAATTTAACAGATCCAATGAACATATTAATTGAATTATATGCACTTAACACTGTACTAAATAATATTCATTAAAAATACACAAAAAATCTTACTATGTTGTTCTAAAAAAAATACACAAAAATATAAGTCAAAAAGATAAATAATCTCATTCATTCTCCTGGGATGCTTGCACTCTTCTTTGATAAAATTAGGAAAGCTGAAGTATTTTATTCTGTTTTGCTATGGACAGCAGAGCTCAGATAAACAGGTAAAAAGTAAATAAAAGTAAGGTTTTGGGCTCAGTTTAATGAAAAATCTATCAAGTAAAGCTCTTCAACAAAGATGAAATGGATTTCTTATGAGGTAATGAACTCAGTCCCACTGAATGAAGACATGAAAAGATCAAAAGAGTGGAAGAGAGCTGTTCTCCACCAAGGGAGCTGTATGAGTCCTTCTACCTCTGAGGGTACTTTAGATGCCCTCCCCCATCCTCCATGTTGTAAGACATTTAATAATAGAAATATTTAGCGGGGGTTGCCATAGGGTGGAGGAGTTGTCAGGTCCCAGCACATTGACCTGAGGGAGGGGATACTCCTCCCAAAAATAATTTTTAAAAAAAGAATGCAGGTTCATTCTAGAGCCAGATATTTGAATTCAGTCCCAGTTATGCTATATACTAGTTGTTTGACAGTATGCAAGTTACTTAAAATCTCTGATCTCTCATTTCCTTGCTTGTAAAATGGTAAAAATAATAATTTTTATTATTATATGTATATCCACAGGATTAAGAAATATTGCAAATAAAGTGCTTAACTCAATTGGTCCATAGCAGAGGTCAACCAAACAAAAAAGAAATTGCTCCTCTATCCTGGTGTATTTGATATGATTTCATTCATAAAATTTTGATTGATCTGCTATTTATCATAAATACATTTGTTGCATAAAGCAAAGTGCACCTACAAGGATACCTTGTAGAACTCATCTTCAGTCAAGAACTTCTTGTGACCATAAGGCAACCAGTACTTCTCAAAATTTAGCAGTCATACAAATTACCTCGGGATCTTATTAAAATGTGAATTCTGATTCATAAGTTCATTATAGTACCTGAGATATGACAGTCCTTGCAAGCTCCCAAGTGATGCTGATGCTACTGGTCCATTTACCACACTTTAAATAGTAAAATACTCAACTGCACAGAATTTAAAATTAGTCATTTAGCAATTTTTAAAGCAGCAGACAAACTAGCACTACCAGTCTAGCACAGAAATGCAGAATGGTTCTTGAAGTCTGTTTTAATGAGGAACTATTAAAACTATTCAGCTGCTTGTTACACAGGTTTGACAAATAGATTGCCTGCTGCCTCTCTTTCTTGCTCTCTCTCTCTCTCTCCTCTCTCTCATATCTCACCTCCGGGTCTCATTAACATGAAATCTGAAAGTAGACAGTCCAGGCTGCTGTGGCAATGCCATATTGTCATCCAGATCTCAAATTCCTATTTTTCAACTCCACTATCCTTATTGGCATGTAGCTTCCATTCTCAAGGTTCCTTTGCATTCACAATACAGCTGCTGGAACTCCAGCCATCACAAATAATTTCTAGGTAGAAATAAAGAAGACAAGAATAGGAAGAAACAAAATCTAGCCAAATCATTATGGATGCCCCATCCAATAATTTCTACTTATTACTCAAAGCCACTCCTCAGTGAAAAGGAGGCTGAGAATTGCTATCTTTTGCTGCCTCAGATAAAACTCAGGTTCTACTGATAAGAAAGAAAAGAGGATGAATATGCAGTAGGTAATTGGCATTCAAAGCCACAGAAGTCAACTAATCTGTCTTTAAATTACAACTCTACTGAACTGTGTGACTATAGGTAAATTACTTGGACTTTCTGACCTTCTATTTCTTCATCAATAAAAATTAGTATTAAAAGTGTTACTTAATAATGTTGTCGAGGGGATAAAATAGTTACGGTATGTAAAAGTAGCTGTCACACAGTAGGTATTCAATAAATGAAAGGCTCACATCATTCCCTTAGTGAAAAAACCAAGAGGATATTCTGCAAAAGAGAATAAGAGTAATAATGAAATGTTTTAAGGAGACTATATTCTAGAGAAATATTTCCCTTTCAAAAAAATGCCTGTTTAGAGTCTAGATTTCAAACTACTAAAGATCAAGTCATCGAAGTCATAATTTACAAAAACTATATTTCTCTCCTAGTCATTGAGTTCATATGAATTCCCTGGATCTTCATTAATCATCAGAAAAAAATGAAATATAATTTCAGAACGACAGGGCTGCAAGTGTTGTTCTTTTTGATAGATGACAGAACCAATTAGGAAGGAGGAATAAAATGGCTTCTTTTCATGAAAGAGTTCCATTGCTCTTTACTGATACCAGGGAAAGTGATACCACATAAATGAGCTATCTCAGAGAAATGTAACGAGCAAATTACATACAGCAAGACAGGATGATGCTGTATTTTTGAACCGAACATTCATTCTGATAAAGAATATGTTGACACAAGAAAAACAGAGGTGAAAGAGTTTGTAGTTCTCAACTAGAATCAAGGCTTTTACCTGATGGAGTATACTTAACTAAGAGAGATTCCTAAATTGTAAATTAAAATCCAGGTTCCAATTTCTTGCATTGTAACTAAAAGACTAGTTTTCCTTTGTCAAATACAATGGTTCATCAGAATACTCAAGAAACCAATTTTTGTGTGGTAAGTTTTGGGAAGTTCTAAATTTAATGCATGGAGGAACTTTGTAAGTAAATCTGAATGCCCAATGTACATAAGACAGCAGCATTTAATAATCTCTGCCTTTGTCCCATATGAGGCTACCCAGGGCTCTTTTCATTATGGGAACTCAAGCTATGACAAACAAAACCCATGAGAAACATAAAATGTTTTCCTCCCTCCTCAGAGACTGGCAAGTCACCAGGGAAGGCAGACTAAATAAATTCTATATTTGCATATTGCTGTCAGGGACTACAGAGAGTAAATAAAATAGACGTGACTATTTTGAAAAATCCCATACTCTGTATATGAAATTTCACACTGGTAAATATTTTAAAGTTGATGTCAGAGGAAGCCCAGAGGCCTTTTCAGCATATCCCTTAGAGACTGTTTCTAGCAATCCAAAAGTAAGGTAGAGTGGGGCTGTACAAAGAGCCTGTGGCTGCAATCCAGGAAAGCTGGTTCTTGACTGGCTTTGCCATTAAATGTTGTATGACCTTGAACAAGTCTCTTCACCTCTCTGGATTAGAAATACTTTGAAACCCCACCTACCTCCAAAATGATTAGTTTGTGAACCTCACAGATTTACAACAAAAGAGGTTATAAGCCGCATAAGGCAAGAGCTCAAAGAAGAGAGTGTGAAAGGTCTAGTAGAGTGTCAGCAATGAACCAGACTGTCTAAAGAAGGATTCAGTATTAGTAATAACGGGAGAAAAGGTTTAAGAGGGAGATTTGGCTAGACCTTGAAGAGCTTTGAATACCAATGTGCCAATTTTTTTTTTTAGAAGAAAAAAGAAATTTATTCATTTGCTGGCAAATGGGGAAGCTGGCAGACTCTTGTTACAAAAAAATATCAGCACAGAGCTTTTAAAAGTTCCCTTATAAACAGAAGCACAGAGCTTTTAAAGGTTCTGATTAATCCCATAATCCCATTTTGAGCTAAGACAACCTCATGTCCTCTGCCCAGATTCATCGCATCTCTGGCTAAAACAATCTTGTGACCTCTGCCTGGATTAATACCATCTATAGTTAACATGATCTTGTGACCTTCCCCCCACCCCCAACAATTCCCTTGAGCTTTTTCCTGTGGCAATAAGAGCAAAGGACATTCCCCTGCCCTCCTCCTGACCACTGGCCTCAGGCAAGGATGTAGGTTTTAGTTCTCAAAAAAAAAAAAAAAAAGCATAAGAGAGTTTGGAAGAGACAAAAACATTTTTACCCCTTTTTCTTCCCCAAGCCATTCTCTGTTCATATTTTCCAGTGTCAATTTTACCTTTCCATATTTAGGGGAGGAGGGGCAACATAGTCTACCTCCAGGTGCTAGGTAGGGTCTTTCCTAAGCTATTTCTTAGGAGCTTAACTTAAGCCTCCCTCTAAAGGGCTATCCTTAGCCAGAAGAGAGCAAATGACAATACCTTATTCCACTTCAGGTGGTTCCATGTAATTTTCAATCTAGATATAGAGCTTTGTTTACTTGCTAGGTCAATTACCTCTGCTACAAAGGAGGGTTGCTCCTGAGGGTTCCCTCAAAGAAGCGCATGGGTAACCACAGGACACTCTGGAGCATATCCAAGTACATATCAAGAAAGCAAGGTTTCCCTCAATGGACACAGCCATGGAGATTCCTTAAGGAGGAGTTGCTAAGCTGCCTGCCCATGGCATCCATCAATAGCATGCCATTCTCTATCTGCTTGGCCTCTTTTCCTGGACAGCTGATGGTCATCCCATCATCCTCTGAGCCTTGTTCTTGCTCCATGTTGGCATACATACATGTAAAAGAACTTGGCAAAGGCCCTATCCCAAGCCAGCAGCTCCTGGTAGGAGCCCATCATGAAACTTTAGATTCTTTCTGTTCAGGTAGAACAAGCCTCTATCCAGACTGAGAGGATATCTACTAAGTGAAACTGCCAATCATCAAAAGGGTTGGGCCCCTCATGTTTAGTTCCCTGTGCAGTGGGTCATCTGTCTTTAGATCGTTTCCAGCACACAATTTATTGCAAAAGGGGTCCTCCCAAATGAGGTTTCCCAAATCCATTAAGCCATCACACCCCTAATGTGTTCATTCACAGAAATATCTCATAAACAGCCAAACAAAACCTTCAGGTAGGAGAACAAGTCCATAAGAATTCTATCTCCACTTAACTGTGCCATTACAAATGTCAGAGCCGCAGCCCTTGGTTTTGACAGGGATCTTAGCACCTCTCAAATCCCCACTGTTGATTTATATCTGGGGCTTTCAGGGATAGGCTTGGAACCTTGGGCCGCCATTTATAAAAGTCTGCTAATCAAGTTCTCACTGTCAATTTGCACTGGGCTTCTATGAGGATATTTGGGCTGGAACTACTAGTGCCCCAGGCCCCCCTCCTTTGTCATCTGAGTCCTAGACCTGAAGGAATCATTTGCTTTCCTGACTTGGTTTCTTGTTACCTGGAGGGCTTGGCAACTGGGGGGGGCACAGCTCTTTCCAATGTCCTTTTTTCCTCCTAAAAATGCCATACCTATTGCACCCTACCCTAGGGTGGTGTTTTCTTTCAACTATCTCAAAGGCTCCTTAGCTGGCATAGCTAGCAGAACATGCACTGTTTTTAGTTTACTTTAAAGGCCACATTAACCAGCTGTGAAGGATTCATGCTAATTGCTTTGCCCTGGCTATGGGTCTGGCCAAATTGAACTCCCAGTTGAGTAAGGAGAGACCATTTCTGACCTGAGTCATACAATGAGTGTGATATTAAAGAATTAGTTCAGATGACACCCTCCTCAGCTCCTTGAATGGTGCCCAGATGACCACAGGGATAGCAGGTGTTCCTTCCCCCTTGCTGTGTGCCACTCAGAGGCTGGCTATGTGCCTAGGTTCTCACTCTCACTAGGTCTACTCACAGCCTGTGGCTTCTCCTGGTAGTTCACCCCGGCTGGCCAACAAAATGCCTGGCATCTGGACACTTTCCAAATCCATTTCCTTCTCTTCACCTTTGTTTTGAGTTGCATGAGCTTGGTCTACTTTGATGGAGACAGAGACAGGAGTCATCCAGCAGCTACTAGGGTTGTCCCTTGCTCTCTCACCTCAAAAATAAATTGTTCCTACCCACAAAGATCCATGGTTTTGACCAAGCCTGATCCCTGCCTCCTACAGCAATTGTAGGGTCCCATTCCATGAGGGTGTCAATGGACCCACCCAGGGATACCAAAATCTGTTCGGCACTTGTTCCCTGAAACCACATCAGAAAAATAGGGATGAGTGGTTTGAGGAGAAGAAAAGAAGTTTATTAATTTGCCAACAAATGGGGAAGCTGGTAGACTCCTGTCTCAGGATCTCACTATGTTGCCCAGGCTGGTCTCAAACTCCTGGCTTCAAGCAATCCTCCCACCTGGGCCTCCCAAAGTGCTGGAAGTACAGGTATGAACCACCATACCCAACTGCCATTGCATCTTTTAAAACACACTATTTTTACCTAATATCTACAGTATAGTAAAGCCTCAAATGTCCCCAGGAATAGAGAAAAGGAACAAAATGGACATTTGAGATTCATATGCATTCCCAAATCTCAATTACCTAATGATTACTTCAGCTTCTCTTTCACACCTTCTATCAGAGTAAACAACAATAAAATTTTCTTTCCCAGACTTTGGCAAGGTCAGTGAAGCAGTCACAATTTGAGGCATAAAAGCATCCCTGACCAAATTCAGTAACTATTCATTAACATCACTACCAAACCTACATTGAAATACAGCAATCACTTCCCGTCATGCTGTGTTAATGGTTAGCTGTGATTATGTTGTCTCATATTGCATGCTAGGAAGTACAATTCAGTTGTTAAGATTCCAGCTCTGGATTCAAATCCAAACTCCTACACTTAATACCTCTATGACCTCGAACAAGATAATTTAATTTCCTGAGTTTCAATTTCTTTCTCTCTTGAGTGGGATTTTATTTACTTGCTCAACAAATAGTGATTAAATGCCCATGCGTGTAAGGTACAGTTCTAGATGACGAAGGTAGAATAGAGAAAAACACAAAGTCCTGCCCTCATAGAGCTGATATTATATAATGCAGTAAAAGCAAAATGTAAACAAATAAATAATTCAGTGCTATAAAGAAAACAAAGGCCAGGCATGGTGGCTTACATCTGTAATCCCAGCACTTTGGGAGGGTGAGGTGGGAGGATCACTTGAGGCCAGGAGTTCAAGACCAGCCTGGGTAACACAGTGAGACCCAATCTCTACAAAAATTAAAAATTTAGCTGTGTCTGGTTGCATACACCTGTAATCCCTGCTATTTAGGAGGCTGCAGCAGGAGGATCATTCAAGCTTGGGAGTTTGAGGCTATAGTGAGCTATGATCAAAGCACTGCACTTTAGCCTGGGCAATAGAACAAGACCTTATCTCTAAAAAGAAAAAAAAGAAAAAAGAAATCTAAATAAAAATTTTAAAAAGACAACAAAACAGGGTAAAGTGATATAAAATAAAGAAGACAGGAATTCTAGAAATTCTCGGAAGATGGCCAACTAGTAGCAACCCTGGGCAGAGGCTTCTGACCTGAGGGAGAAAAACTGGACAGAATCAGACACTATGAAACCAAAGGTGGGGAGCTGAGCTAAGAAACAAGTTCAACAAACTGTGACTCCAAGAAGAGCATTCAAGAAAATAAATTACAGGTACAAAGCCCATCAACTAGGAGGATGGGAGACCCCTCCCCCAAGCAGGAGGCCCACTGCCAGCTCTCTGCAAGTGAGCAGGGAAGAAAAGACCTCTCATTTTACCTCACTGGAGAGAGCCACCAAACACCAGGTCTCTTTCTCCA
This sequence comes from Perodicticus potto, assembly GCA_963574655.1. Lineage (NCBI taxonomy): Eukaryota > Metazoa > Chordata > Mammalia > Primates > Lorisidae > Perodicticus > Perodicticus potto. The sequence goes on from CAUYRH010145367.1 coordinate 13,283, forward strand.
GGGAGGTCCCACTTATGAACCTAGACACCACCCTGCCAGACATAAAATTGAATAAATATTTGCCCCCACAATTTCAAACTCCCAATCCACCCTTCCCCTCTCAGTTGGAGGTCTGAAATTCTGCCCCCTGCAGAGTGCAGAATGTTTGGTCTTTTCCTGAGCAATCTGGGCATAGCGTGGGCCACCGAACATCAGCATGGAATCTGTGACTACTGGGGAAGAAAGAGGGTGTGAGAAGAAGGGGACACTCAGCAGGAAGAAGAGCAGTCACTGGTTATGACTTCTCCCAGCCAGTGGTGGTGTTGACCCTTGGTTGGAGCTGTGTCTGGCAGGAGGGGTTGTATAACCCCCGGCTCTGACAACATCCACAAGTGGGAGAGTGGTTGCCTGGTGTGGACAGAGACATGAGGGTAAGGACATGGTCTCCTGACTCCAACAGAACCAGCAAGCCTCCAGGTGTGGACCGAGACCTGTGGGTAGGGGCATGGTCTCCTGACTCCATCAGCAGAGGGTTGCCAGGTGTGGACTGGAACAGCAGGCAGGGGTGTGGTCCCCGGCTCCAACTGGGCCGGTGAGCTGAGAAGTGGACACCAGTGTGGACTGAGTCTGGCAGGCAGGGGCATTGGTCCCTGGCTCAAATTGTGCTGTTGGAGACCCTTGGATCCCTCTCTGTTGAGCAGGGTTTAAACTACCTAAGACACTGATTGGAATTTGTGCCTGGGACTGTCCACCCAAAGACACTTGGAGGTTGACCTTTGAGGTTCAGTAGTGGAAAAGAACTGAAAGGTGGTGGCGGGGTACCACAGCTGTCTGTATCTCTCTACAACCAAGATTTAAATCTAATACTATGGCTTCTTAGGATAGGATAGAGGTTGGCTGATATCAAAACAGAGCTAGCTTGTAATATCTCACTAAGCAGGTCCTCAAAGTCTCCAGCGAAAACTCTGAAAAGGCCCTTTGGAAGGTTGTAGGGGATAAACCACAATTACAAAGCCTAGCATTTTGCTAAGGGGCTGATTATCTCTAATAACTGAGAACCCAATTCAATCTCACCCTACCAGTTCTAATAACCAAATGGTAGAAAATAAACATGGTGCAGAACCAATGGAAGAACTCTGGCAACATGAATAACCAGAGTAGATCAACAACCCCACCCCCCAAGGAATGACAAAGGAGATACAACTAAAGATGCCATGCATAGACAAATGGCTAAAATGTCAGAAATTGAATTCAGAACATGGATGGCAAATAAGATGAATAGAATAGAAGAAAAGGTAGAAATTGAAATCCATAGAGTAGTTCTAAAGTTGTCTCAAGAAATTAATGAATTCCAGGCAGCACCTGTGGCTAAAAAGGAGTAGAGCGCCGGGCTCCATCTACAGCAAACCCACAGCCAATATTATACTGAATGGAGTAAAATTGAAAACATTTCCACTCAGATCAGGAATTAGGCTAGGATTCCCATTGTCTCCACTGCTATTCAGCATAGTAGTGGAAGTCTTAGCCATCGCAATCAGGCAAGAGAAGGTGATCAAGTGTATCCATATAGGGTCAGAGGAGATCAAACTCTCACACTTCGCTGATGATATGATCCTATACCTGTAAAATCCCAAGGATTCAACTACAAAACTCTTAGAAGTGATCAAGGAATACAGCAGTGTCTCAGGATACAAAATCAAACTTACAAATCAATAGCTTTTATATGTGCCACACAATAGTCAAGATCAAAATATAGTCAAGGACTCTATTCCTTTTACAGTAGTGCTAAAGAAGATGAAACATCTGGGAATTTACATAACAAAAGATGTGAAAGATCCCTATAAAGTGAATTATGAAACTCTGAGAAAAGAAAAGGCAGAAGATGTGAACAAACGGAAAAACATAACATGCTCGGCTACCTGTGGCTCAAGCGGCTAAGGTGCCAGCTACCTGTGGCTTAAGTGGCTAAGGTGCCAGCCACATACACCTGAGTTGGTGGGCTCAAATCCAGCCTGGGCCTGCCCAACAACAATGACAGCTGCAACCAAAAAATAGCCAGGCATTGTGGCAGCGCCTGTAGTCCCAGCTACTTGGGAGGCAGAGGCAGGAGAAATGTCTGAGCCCAGGAGTTGGTGGTTACTGTGAGCTGTGATGTCACGGCACTCTACCCAGGCAACAGCTTGAGGCTCTGTCTCACAAAAAAAAAAAATATATATACATATACCATGCTCATGGCTGGGAAGAATCAACATGGTTAAAATATCCATACTAACCAAAGAAATCTACAGATTTAATGCAATCCCTAATAAAGCACCATTGTCATATTTTACAGAGCTTGAAAAAATAGTGCTTCATTTTATATGGAATCAGAAATAACCTCGAATAGCCAATACATTACTCGGAAATAAAAACAAATCAGGAGGTGTCACGTTACCAGACTACAGGTTATACTATAAATCTATAGTGATCAAAATAGCATGGTACTCACACAAAAACAGAGAGGTAGATGTATGGAACAGAATAGAGAACCAAGAGATGAACCCAGCTACTTATTATTATTGATCTTTGACAAGCCTATCAAAAATATTCAGTGAGGGAAAAGCTCTCTATTTAACAAATGGTGCTGGGTGAACTGAATAGTGACCTGTAGAAGACTGAAACTGGATCGCCACTTTTCACCATCAACAAAAATTTATTCCCACTAGATAAAATATTTAAACTCAAGACATGAAACTATAAAAATACTAGAAGAGAGTGCAGGGAAAACACTTGAAGAAATTGACCTGGGAAAATATTTTATGAGGAGGATACCCAGGGCAATTGAAGTAACACCAAAAATACATTACTGGGATCTGATCAAACTAAAAAGCTTCTGCACAGCCAAGAGCACAGTAAGTAAAGCAAACAGATAACTTTCAGAATGGGAGAAGATTTTTGCAGGTTCGGCTTCCGACAAAGGTCTTATAACTAGAATCCACTGAGAATTCAAACTAATCAATAAGAAAAGAACAAATAATCCCATTTCTATGTGGGCAAGAGACTTGAACAGAACCTTCTCTGATGATGACAAGCACATGGCCTATAAACACATGAAAAAATGCTCATCATCTTTAATCATCAGAGAAATGCAAATCAAAACCACTTTGAGATATCATCTAACTCCAGTAAGATTAGCCCACATCACAAAACTCCAAAACTACCAATGTTGGTGTAAATGTGGAGAGAAGGCAACACTTCTACCCCACTGATGGGAATGAAAGCTAATACGACCTTTTTGGAAAGAAGTTTGGAGAATATTCAAGGAACTAAAAGTAGACCTACCGTTTGATCCTGCCATTCCTGTACTAGGTATATATCCAGATGATCAAAAATTACTTTACAACAAAGACATCTGCACCAGAATGTTTATTGCAGCCCAGTTCATAATTTCCAAGTCATGGAAACAACCCAAGTGCCCAATGACCCATGAATGGATTAACAAATTGTAGTATATGTACACCATGGAATACTACACAGCCATAAAACAGGATGGAGACTTCACATCTTTTACGTTTACCTGGGAGGAGCTGAAACTTCTTAATAAAGCATCTCAAGAATGAAAAAAAAAGTATCCAATGTACTCAATACTACTATGAAATGAATATATAATCACCTACACATTCATATGAATGGTAAAAACATAACTATAATCCAGAAAGTAGAAGGGAAGAGGAGAGAGGGAAGAGGAGTTAAGAGGCAGGAGAGGAGAAATGAGGTGGGAGGAGGGAGGGTATTTGGGGGGAACTCACCTGATGTGCATGATGCAATGGTACATTTAAAAACTATTAAGAAATAAGTATAATTGTGATGGATGTGTTACTTAGTTCAATGTAAGCATTTCACATTGTGTATCAAATCAGTACACTGAAACCCATAAATGCATCAATGTATAAAGTTATGATTTAATAAAAATAACAATAATAATAATATAACTATTAAGAAAACAGTATAATTGTGATGGATGTGTTAATCAGTTCAATGTAAGCATTTCACATTGTATACCAAATCAGTACACTGAACCCCATAAATGCATCAATGCACACAGTTATGATTTAATAAAAACAAAAAAATAATAAAAAGAAGAAAGAGGGCAGTGCTTGTGGCTCAAAGGAGTAGGGCACCGTCCCCATATGCCAGAGGTGGCGGGTTTAAACCCAGCCCTGGCCAAAAACCGCAAAAAAAAAAAAAAAAAAAAAAAAAAAGGAGAAGAAGAAAGACAAGGTAACATTAGATGAAATGATAAGACAAGGCATTTTTTGAGGCAGTAACATTTTTTTTTCTTGCATTTTTTGGCTGGGGCTGGGTTTGAACCCACC
>CAUYRH010145368.1:0-11422 GCA_963574655.1 Perodicticus potto
GGGGAAAGGGGAGAGGGAGGGAAGGGGAGGGAGAGGGTGAGGGGAGAAAGGATAAAGGGCGCGATCACACTTGTGGTGCATATTTGAAGGGTCAGGAGAAAACTTCTAAACACGGATCAAAAATATTTTCACATAGTAAATGAGAAAATCTCATGAATGGTATGTTAACCAAGTGGATGAAAATATCTCCGATTATATGTCAAGCCCGCACACTGTACCCCATGATTGAATTATTGTACACAGCTATGATTCAATAAAAAATAAAAGAAATATTGTCAATGATTATGCAGAAGAAAAAAGACTTCTGTTTTCAAATGAGTTTGGATGGCTTTGAGTGAAATCAAGTTACCACTGAAGTATTTCTCAGAGTCTTTCTTAATATTTCCTGAACAAGGGGTCCCTGCATTTTTATTTTGCACTGAGCTTGGCCATATACATAGCAAGACCTGCTAGGAAGGTTTAATTGCGAAAGCAAATATTATACAAAAGCCTGAAAAAGATAAGAGGGAAACTGTGGTGCTTCCTGGAAGACAAACATTCCAGGCAGGAGGAAAAGCAAGTTGCGAAGTCCCTGAAGAAGCACGCCCATTGTGTTCTAGGGCAAGCAAACGGACTAAAGAAAAATGAACCAGGAGGAGAATGAGCAGCTGAGGTCACAGTGGTATAAGGTTGAAGAGTAGGGGATTGGGATCAGAGCAGGGCCCTGGAGGCCATTTGAGCTTTTCTTTGAGAGAAATGGAAACCTGAGGAAGGTTTTAAGCCGAGGAGTGTTAGGATTGGATTCACCTTTAACAGGCTCACCTGTGCTACAAGGATGAGAACGGACTCCAGCAGGGGTCCGGAGTGGGAGATAGGCAGGGGCGTTAAGGCCAACGCAGGGAGATCATGTAGGAGGTCATCACAACAATTCAAGCAGGAGATGATGCAGGCTTGGACCAGAGAAGGAGCGATGGAGTTGGTGAGAGGCGATCTGATTCTGGATATATTCTGAAAGGAGCACAGGAGAATCTCTGCTGAAAGATTGTGGGACAGGGCAGTGAGTTAAGATGACTGCAGGATTTTTACCTAGCCACAACGGGAAGAATGGAGTTGCCATTAAGTAAGAGAGAGAAAACTGCAGAAGGAGTAGAGTTGAGGGAAATAGAGGCTCCATTTTGGACGTGCTATGTTTGAAAATGCAGAATAAATGCTAGAATAGACAGAAGCATCCAGGGATCGAGGGAGATGTGGTAGAAAACATAATTTGAAAGAAATCAGTTCACAGATGATATTTAAAGCCATGGGACTGGATGCGATTCCTCAGTGAGATGGAATTTATAGAAAAGAAAAGAGGCAGGAAGCATATCTGAGCCTTGGGATATTCCAAAGTAAAGTAACCAGAAAATGACAAAATGCTTGCAAAGGAGGCTAAGAGTATGTGAGAATTACCAGGATTAGCATCTTTCTGATCATCATTCTATTTTCATACCCAGTATTTATAATACTTGCCTTGTAAGGATATCATGGCATAATACAAATATTTAGAACAATCTCAGCTCATGGTAAGCATTCAGTAAATTATAGATATGTATTATTAACTTATGGATTGCTCTCTTCATTTCACCAATAAAAGTACTGACATTTTATAACTTCCTAAAGTCTCCTTAGGTAATAACTGACAAAATAAGAATCACACCCAAGTCCTTCTGTCTCCAAAATTCTGTATTTTCCCTCCCTATGTATCCTATATGATGTTTGCACTCAAATATTTTTACTTCAACCAACCAAGAAATACAAATTTTAAATTCATGATCACCAAGAATGTATTTAACACTTTAATATCCAAGAAACAGGATGGAATGAAAATAATAACTACCATCCTTTGTTCAGCACTTAATATGGGGCAAGGCTATATTATCTCACTTAATACTTGCAACAGACCTACAAAAGAGGAAGTATTAAAACCCCTTTTTACAAACAAAGAACATGAGCACTGGAGCACTTCAATAAGTATATTTAGAGATACATGCTAAGATTATCAGAGAATAATTATTATCGTGACATGTGTGGCCTTCTTTCAGGTGTACAGTTTCAAGCTTGCATCTTGATTACATTCAGTGTTGGCATTTAGTACATACCAGCTTAGCTGGAGACAAGAGCTATTGGCCAAAACATCTTAAGAAAGGTGTATATGTAGAGACAAAGCTTCAATTCTACCAAGAACTCTTCCTAGATTTTTTCTCTTCTCTCATTGAATTCTCCCTCTCTTGCTGAGATATGTTTTGAATTCAGATCCAAGGGAATTTTGTGTAGGGATAGAGAGAGATGCAAGGTGACTCACCCCGGGGTTTATACAACCAACCAGAAATTACTCCACCAGGTTTATCTTTGTTTAGCCCATTTTCAACATGAAATTTTATAAGATGGCACTATCCCTGTAGATCTCTGTTATAACCTCTACTACACTGTATTGCAATTTATTTATCCCTTGGACTATTTACTCTACACCATATGCACCTTTAGGGTTAGGGCTAATTCTTCAACAACTGAAAACATACAGAATATTTATTGTTTGAAAAAAATGATGAATCTAATAAACAGATAATACAGCAGAGTGGTTAAGAGAACAGGTTATGAAGATAGAATGCTTAGGACTGAGACTTGGTTCTGTAGCTTATCAGCTTTGTGACCACAGAGCAGTTGTAGTCACAAAGAATCTGCCCTCCCCTCAGTTTCCACATCTGCAAAGAGAGATAACAGGGCCTTTCTTGAGGTTATTAGAAGATTAAATATGTAGCACTTAGGACATATAGCAAATAATGTTGTTCCTTTTTCCTAAAACATTGTTTCCCCAGATCACCGCAAGCAAATTCCCTTATATCCCTCAAGAATCTGTTTAGACATCATCTTTTCAATGAGCATATCCTGACAACTCTAAAATTGCAGTGCCTGCCTCCCCTTCCTGGCCTCCCAATTCCCCTTACCCTATTCACTTTTTAACAGAACTTATCATCTTCCAACAACTAATCTACTTATTCATTATGTGCTATTGACTAAGATAGAAATTTGATATTTGGGATTTAAAGGAAATTCCAGTTTAAAACAGCTTGTGTCTGATTACCTGTTCGAGGACTTATTGAAATGTGACATTAGCATGTAATGACTGAGGTTGGCTTTATTTAAAATAAGTCTTTGAACATTCAACCTCCTAAATACTTGTCCCTGAAAAGCTAAATGAATATTGCCTAAGATGTTTGTGCACAGAATTATTTCCAAATGTTAGTCTCTAAAATTCTAGCTAGCCTTCCATTTTTGGTTGTGACTGAATAGCTCTTATATGACTAACCCTTCTGAAAATAATAATACAAACTCTAGAAAAAATACAAGAAACAATTACTCGAAGGCTCTGAAACATCACCCAAACATGCAGATTCTGAGGTAGGGAGGGGTTGACACTTAAAGAAAGAAAATGGCACTGCATAGTTCTTGTTTTCACAGCAAGCCATAGTGACTGGATTAAAGGACTAAAAGACAGATTTCAGAGCAATTACCAATATTGGAAAATAAGAGAAGACTCCCTTGATAAAGAAAGAAGAGGAATAGAGCCTTAAATTCTCCATATAGCCTCTGCTGACCTCTAAACCATACATGTGTTAGAGCTAAGTCTAAATAGCCCATTCAAGGCTAAAACAACTGAACTATAATTTCAGCAGCTGCCACTGAAGAAAGCAAAAGTTTTTAGTTTGAGTTCAGGTCAGCTAACTGCCTAATAAAACAAATGAACGAAAATTAATACTCTTCAGAGAAATATAACACTACCCAGAGTATAGACAACATGGCATTTACAATTTCCAGAATATAATTCAAAATTATTTGGCATTTAAAAAAGTAGAATATTATGACCCATGATGAAGAGATAATGAATGGAGATTGACTCTGATATGTCTCAGATTTTGTAATAAACGGAAAAGTTTTAAAGCAGCTATGATACTCAGAATCAATTAAAAGACAGGAAATGTAAGCAGAGAAATAGAAACTATAAAATTAAAATGAAACTTTATAGATGAAAACTATGATATGTGCAAAGAAAAGTCACTAGATGGGTTTAGCATCAGACTAGAGATGAAAATAGAGACAATACATTTAGAGATAAGCAGTAGAAATTGTTCTAATATGAACACAGATAAAAAGGTTTTAAGAAGAAATAAAACTTCAGAGACATATAAGGCAATAACTAAAATTAATACATATATCATTGAAGCCCCAGAGGAAAGGAGAGATACAACAGGATGTAAAAATTTTAAAGGTATAAAGGCTAAATTGTTTTGGTGTTTTTTCAAATTCAGTAAAAAACACAAATTTACAGATTCAAGAAACTCAGCAAATACCAACCAGGATAAATAAAATGAAAATCATATCTAAGGACATCATCATCAAATTGATTAAAACCAAAGATAAAAAGGAGTATCTTGAAGGAAGCCAAAAGAAAATTACACATTATAGGTAAAAGAACAATAATTTGAGTGACCATCCAATTATTGAATAATTTGAATTTGAATAGTTATTGACTGACTTCTCATTAGAAATAATAGAGGATAAAGAATAATAGAAGATATCTAAAGCGCTGGCAAAAAGTTAATCTACACTTTTGTATCTACCAAAATTACCCTTCAAAAGTAAAGGCAAAATAGACATTTTCAGATAAAAGAAAACTAAGAGAATTGATTGACAGCACATCTGTAGTTCAGAAATGCTAAAGAAAATTGTTTAGGCGTAAGGAAAATGATGCCAGGTAGAAAGATGTACCTTTGGGAAATAATTAAGAAGACTGAAAATGGGAAATATGGGGGTAAATACAAAACACTCATTTTTCCTTTTAAATTCTTTATAAATGCATGGGACTAATTTCAAAATTACAACATTGTGTTAAAGAGTTAGTAGCACGCGCACTGTTTTATAGTATTAGCATAACTAGCATAAAGCATGAGAGGAAGGATGAATGTATCTTTATGGTTGTATACATTGACATGAAGGTAGAACATCAACTCATAGTAGACTGAAAAGTTAAGATTGTATTTGTAATTCACAGTGAACACTAAAAAATAATGCAGAGGTACGAGTTAAAAGTTAACGGATTAACTAAAAATTAGATTCTAAAAACTTTATAATTAGTTCAAAAGAAGTCAAGATAGAAGAAACAGAGGAGGAAAAACCAGGACAAACAACAAAAACAAGGCAGTAAAGTTATGGGACTAAATTTAACTCTGTCAAGAATAATTTAGATATTAATGAATTAAACACTTTAATTAAAAGGCAAGGAATAGTCAAAATAAATTTAAAAAACAAGACTCAACTATTGCTAACTGCAAAAGATGCATTTTAGGTATAAAAATGTATATTTGTTTAAAATTAAAAGTCGGAAAAAGTACACCATGCCAAAAGTAAGCATGAGAAGACAGGAAAGCTATTCCAAACACTCAGACTGGAAATCCATTACATTCTCCAGAACCAGCCTTGAATTGCAATGCTGGTGTTTAGACCAAGCCTTTGCTATAGTGTGTTAGATCTCTCCAAAGAAAGAGAACTAATGTGATGCTTCTAGAGAGAGAGATAAATATTTATTAGAAAGAACTGACTCACACAATTATGGAAGCTGGAAGATCCAAATTTGCAATTTGAGCCAGTAGGCTAGATACCCAGGATAGCTGATGAGTTCCAGTCGAAAGGGTGTAAACTAAGGAAATCTGATGGTAATCTGCTGGAGAATCACCTCTTACTCCTGGAAGCCAGCCTTTTAGTTCTATTCATGACTTCAGAAAAATTGATTGGATGAGGCCCACCCACATTATTGAGGACAATCTGTTTCCTCAAAGTTTACCAATTTAAATGTTAATCTGACTCAAAACATCCTCCAAGTTGACACATAACTGAGCCATCGCATATAGCAAACCTGTGTCTTCACTGTTACCTAATAACCATATTTGCATTATTCTGAGGTTTGCTGGCAGTATTAAGGGTGAAAGAAAATTCTGGACCCAGGCAGTCCTGAGTTTAAATGGTGACGTATTTCAGAAGTTTAGTCAACTATGTATTTCAGAAGTTTAGTCAGCTATAAGCAGACACTCATCTGCTTCAACTGTTTAATTAAGATAGAAATGTTGTTAGGGGCAGTGGCCATAGCTCAGTGGGTAGGGCCCTGGCCACATGCACCAAGGCTGGTGGGTTTGAACCTGGCCCGGACGAGCTACTGCAACAACAACAACAACAAAGCTGAGTGTTGTGGCGGACGCCTGTAGTCCCAGCTACTTGGGAGGGTGAGGCAAGAGAATTACTTAATCCCAAGAGTTTGAGGTTGCTGTGAGCTGCGATGGCACAGCACTCTACCCAGGGTAACAGCTTGAGTCTCTCTCTCTCTCTCTCTCTCTCTCTATGTATATATATGAAAGGCAGTTGCTAAAAGGATTAAAATATGTCATACATCTACCACAATGTCACACGGAAGACACTGAACAAGCATTAGATTTGTCCCCCCCTCCTTGGTCTTCATCTTCTATAATTTTCAAATGCCAAGGATATTATCTTTAGATCCTTGTCCTTTATCTTATCCAAAGATTAAGTTGTAAAGTTAGTAAAAACTTAATGAAATTAGCTCAACTAAAAATAGTTGGGTAGGGAGGAGTTTTATAATGTTACAAGGGGCACTCTGATAAACTTCTTTATAAAGTACGGTTCAGATGAGACTCACTGGGAAGCCATGGGGAACTGGACTCAGCATCTGTATATGTTTGTCCATTAATTTCTCTGTGGCATAGCTGCCTCTTTTTTATTCTTCACTTATTATTTCTGCCCCTCCTTCAGTTCAGTTCCATCTCCTTTGAGTCTATCACAAGACTGACCGCAATAACCATCAAGGCCTTAGTACTCTCAAAAATAGAATTGGATTGGTTGTAGGCCAGCCAATGGGTTTGCTGACATTGATCCAAGTATCCATTCTGATCCAATCAGGAGTAGGTATGACCTGGTCTGAACATGACTGCTTAGTTTTGTCTGCCAGTTAAGAGAGAAGTAGAAAAGAAGCTTCTGTAGGAGAAAGCACCTAAAACAAATGTTGACCATTGGCCTTTGTCTTTCAGTTTGAACTGCTGTAACCAAGTATGATAGACTGGGTGACTTAAAACAAACATTTATTTCTCATAGCTCCGGAGGCTGAGAAGTCAAAGATCAAGACATCAGCAGATTCAGTGGAGTCTGGAGAAGGCCCTCTTCCTGGTCTGCAGATGGTCATCTTCTGCATATTTCCAGACATGGCCTTTCCATGGTGGCGCACCAGGGAAGGGAGAGAGAGAGAGGGAGAATAAGACTCTGGTCTCTTTCTTTTTATCAGTGTCTTACTCCATTATGAGGGTCCCATCTTCATGCTATAATCTCATCCTAAATATTTCCTAAAGCCCATCACTTTGGAGATGAGGGCTTCCACACACAAATTTGGGGGAACATAATCATTCATTCCATAGCATGCTATGTCCCTCACCCTACAAATACTGGTTATTTTATTTACCTCAAAGGAAAATGAGTACTCTGCTCTCCTGAAGAGGGTTTCCTGTCTTCATACTCCTTCCAGAGAAGAAAATTCTGGTTTCTGAAAAGAACTGTTTTATTTCTCCAATCGAAGATAACTTCAGATTATTGACCTTCTTTTTAATAAGACATCCTTGAAATGTTTAAGCTGACATTCTCCCAAGAGACAGAGCCTTGTAGGCCCCCTTTCTCGCCTACTGCTGTACCACATAATTTAATTATGTCATCTTGTCACTGCTACACGTAATCTCAAAGGGCCCTGGGAAATGGGCCATGCTGAATGCTTTGCATACTAAGCAACTCATCCTTTCCTCATCAAATCATAATTCTGATTCTGGTTATATAAAAATAATCATTCCAAGATTATTACGGCCACAGTGACAAAGTAAAGCAGAGATTTGAGGAACTATCTGGTAAACGTTATCCATGTTGATAGCTAGTCCAGATAATTAAAGCAAGAAAAGAAATCTGTTTTTCCTAGAAATTTGTCATTTTTGTCTAAATTTTTCATGCCTTGCTTTATAGCCTCCCTTTGCTTGATGGACATACCTAATTTTTTTTCTCAAGCAACGGAGATTATTAGCTGGGTGCCTTCAGAATTTTCATCTGTGGCCACTATATTTTACTGGGAAGAAAAATTTCTTGGGCAGAATTATTCATTCTAGTGTACACAAGCCCTGAATTGAATCTAGCATTTTACTGTGTGAGACCGAAGCTCAGATGGGAAAGCTCTACATATTATGCAAATGAATTTGTTAGTGTTTCTGTGCAGGCTTCATAAAATGCAACCTCCTTCCCCTCAAGTAATGTGGTTGGGTTTGAGATCGGTTAATTCAATTAGGACACTACTTTATTTTCTGAAGGCAACTGAAGAGCTCACTCAGAGTGTCCAAACACTGATGTGTTATTGACACTGCAGGGAAGCCAGATAATCAGACTCATTTATCAGTCTTTTCTCGGGCACTGAGCTAACTAAGCGACTGAATTATCTCTGGCCCTCAGAACCAGATGGCAAGTTCCTATGAAGGTGGGAAATACTGTTTCAGGCATTATTGGAAAGTTATCTTCACACCTGCCACAGCCTGTGGAGCAGGTAGATAAAAAAAGAACTTGCTACATTCCTCCCTGTCACCCACGACCCCAAACAAACACTCCCCAGCTAGAATCAAATCCAGCATGAGACGTAGAAGTTATCACCACCTTTGCTTACAAGTCCCATTTGCCCTGAAATCTCACAAATACTGATTCTCTTGATTTTTAAGAAGAAAAATTCGGTTAGCTATCACTTTCCATCCAGGTGCCTAAGCAAGTCTTTTCTTCTTGCCGTTGTTACGAAAGGGCATGGCAAAGACAGAGAAGAATGGGCAAACACTCATGTGCAGGTTTGCCAGAGGATTACTAAAGAGAAGGAATTGCGTTGCATCAAAGGTGGAGATTTACAATGCCTGTATAATGTTTCTAAAAGGGATAATGAAAGGTTCCGTCAGAGTTTTACTTCTTGTACTGATGGGATTTTTTTTTTTTTTTACTTTCATGTGTATGTTAAAACACACAGAGAGAATATAGAACAAATTACATGGATTCTACTATCCTCCCTTACTCCTGGGGGGTAGGAAGAGAGTGAGTCCTTCGTTTTCTTGATTAATAACTACATTTAGTTGAAGGAATACAGCGATGCAGAAAACATGACTTTGTTTCTAAAGAACTCCATTTTGGAGAAAGGATTAAATCATTTTGATTTGGAGAGCACCTCGTATTATTGAGGGAAGTTGTCATGGTGTTTATAAGCTTTCCTATCTTGCAGGTTTTTTGTTTTCAATCACAAAAATTAAACATAGGCATTTTTCAGAATGATTGGAGCAGGGAGGTTTACAACATACGCATATGTTGAGTTGGCATTTTTCATAGTTTCATCTACAACATCTTATTTTGCAAGAATGCCTCTCATCATTTTTTATTTTCTGGCTATTTTAGTAAGAAAACTGTACCAGAGGCATGAGAGAACATACATTTTAGAGACAACCAGATCTACAGTTGACTCTTGGTCTCAGCAATGTCCTTGGGAAAATCACATAAACTCTCTGAGCTATGTTCTCTTCATCTGTCAAATGGAGGTAGCAATTCCTTATTCCCAAGGTACTTTGGGAAGACTTACATAAGATGCCATATTTAAAGATCACCAAGGACAGGAAGTAGGTCTATGAATGTCAAAATGATGGTGGCCAAATTTTACTCCATTTAAAACCTGGTCATTTTTATGTGACAAATGAATTGAAGACTTCAGACAAATTGACACTTGTCTAAGCCCAGCTCTACAGAATCATCTCCAAAGAGATTTTTGCCATATTAAATAAATAAATCCAAAAATTCTTCTCTATGACATGTTTCTCAGTTTGTTAGGGGCAAACAGAATGTTAAATCTATCCAGGAAATGAGGAGTTCAGGCTGCAGTTTTGCTTTTTGTTTTTTTCCAAGGAGGATAGCTGTTAATCAGAGTGCATTCTCCATTCAAAATAATCTGTGAAGATTGGCATGAAAATGCAGATTCCTAATTGAACAAAGACAATTATTTCCAGATTGAAGTACAGTAGTGAATAGCTCTGTGCTCCAATTATCGTTAGACTTTTATTTCAAATGTGAGGCGAAAATCACAGACATGTTAGCCTTAATTGGGAGAAATAGCTGAAATTGTAGTTTTAATACTCTTTTAATACACTACTGTACCATGGCATATGTAGGTCACCTTTTTCCGTGTTTACATTATGGTGCCCTGTTTACACATCCGTTTGGGACAGAAAGCTGAAATCGCAGCCGTCCTCAAAAAAAAGGTAAAAACCATAAAACTTTATAGCATTTAAATAAAGGAATTGAAGAAAATGCGATTTATTATAAAAATGTGTGTGAAATCATTGACTAACATGAAAACCTTACACAAGATGGTGTCAGTTCAAGCAAGATTTTCCTTGATCTTGACTATTCATTAATAACATATCCACTATAACACCTTTTCAGAAGGTAGTTTGAACATGAATATATTGGCCAAAAAATTCAGGGCAAAACTAAACAGATTAAGGAAAGAGGATTGAAAGGAAATTACTTAAGGAATGCCAAGGATATGCAAAGTCTAGGCTCCTCAGACAAACCACAAGTACTAAAAATAGTCTGTGCTCTATGGAAGACTTGGAGAAGCCGGGTTGGGAGAGATGAGGGTGCAGGAGCCTTTTCATTTGGGACTTCTGCCCTCAGGTTCTTTTTCCGCTACAGCTGGGGACACGAGACTCAGACTTGTAAAGCCACACCACCAGTCACTATGAATCATTTGCATTTTTTTATTATCTTTATCATTAAATCATAGCTGTGTACAATAGTGTAATCAAGGGGTACAATGTGATGGCTTCATATACAATCTTAACTATTTTCATCAACCTGATTAGCATAGCCCTCCCGGCAATTTCTCCATTATTATATGAAGACATTTAAGACCAAAAATCACATTATAACAAAGACGTCTGTACCAGAATGTTCATTGCAGCCCAATTCATACTTGCTAAGTCATGGAAGAAACCTAAGTGCCCATCGATCCACGAATGGATTAATAAATTGTGGTACATGTACACCATGGAATATTACGCAGCCTTAAAGAAAGATGGAGACTTTACCTCTTTCATGTTTACATGGATGGAGCTAGAACATATTCTTCTTAGCAAAGTATCTCAAGAATGGAAGAAAAAGTATCCAATGTACTCACCCCTACTATGAAGCTAATTTATAGCTGTCATATGAATCATTTGCATTTGCGTAGAAGTTCCCAGTTTGCCAAAGGATCTCAGCAGCTGTGTTTCATGGGAGCCTTATCCCTCTACGC
>CAUYRH010145370.1:0-10600 GCA_963574655.1 Perodicticus potto
TTTGGACAGCACATTTCGCAGTCAGAAGGACTGAATTGAAGGAGGAACTGGTAAACACAAAGCTGTTGACCAAGTTATCAGCAACAAGATTTGTGTCTATGCTTAGAAGAAAAGACTGCAGAAATACACCAGCCAGTCTTGCACTGCATTTCAAAAGTCTTTTCTTCTGTTAAATGAAGTTAAATGATGTCTGTATTCTGGGATATGTAGACCTTGGATAATAACCTGAAGAGTCTTGACTGTTAATCCCTGTTTTTGGTTTTGAAGAACCAGCAATTTACTGGGTACTGTTGATAGGTGTATGGATTTTTTTCATGTATATTAATAATATGAATATATTATTTAGCAAAAAAAAAAGTTTTTAAGAATCCCATTTACAATTGCTACAAAAATTTAAAATACTTAGGACTAGACTTAACCAAACATGAAAGATCTGTACACTGAAAACTGTAAAACATTGGTGAAAGAAACTGAGGAAGACACACATTAATGGAAAGATTAATGGATTGGAAAAATTAATATTCTTAAAATGTCCATAACACCCAAAGTGATATATAAATGAACACATTATCTATCAAAGTTCCAATGACATTTTCCACGGAAAGAAAAACATTTTTCAATTTTGTATGGAATCACAAAAGACTCTAAAGAGCCAAAGTAATCTTGAGAAAGAAGAACAAACTTGGAAGTATCATACTACCTGACATTGAAATACACTACAAAGATATAGTAATCAAAACAGCATGGCATTGATATGAAAAGAGACACCCAGACCAATGGAACTGAGAGCTCAAAAATAAATCCACACATTTACAATCAATTGATTTTTGACAAGGGTGCCAACAGTATACAAGGGGGAAAGGATAGTCTCTTTAATAAATGATGTTGAGAAAACTAGGAACCCACAAGAAAAATAAAGAAATTAGACCCATATCTTATATCATACACAAAAATCAACTCAAAATACATTAAAGACTTAAACATAGGACCTAAAATTATAAAACTTCTAGAAGAAAATATAGGTGCAAAAGTCCTTGACATTGGCCTTGGTAATGACTTTTGGACAGGATACTAAAAGCTCAGGCAACAAAAGCAAGAATAAGCAGGCTGGACTACAACAAACTAAAAATCTTCTGCACAGTGAAGGACATGATGGAAAAAATGAAAAGGCAACCTATGGGTTGGGAGAAAATATTTGCAAATCACGTATCTGATACGGAGTTAATATTCAAAATACATAAGGCATTTGCACAGCTTTACAGCAAAAACACAATCTAAGTTTAAAATGAATAAAGAATTTAATGGACATTTTCCCAAAGAAAACATGCAAATGGCCAATAGAAAAAAATGCTCAACATTTCTAATCATCAGGAAAATGCAAATCAAAATCACAATGAGATAATTACCTCACTCACACCTGTTAGAATGACTATACAAGAAAAAGATAACAAGTGTTGGCAAGGATGTGTAGAAAAGGAAATCCTGTGGTTCACCCATTATGGAAAATAGCAGTATGGCAGTTCCTTAGAAAATTAAGAATAATATATACCATATGATCTTGTAATCTCTCTTTTGGTTATCTATACAAAGGAAATGAATTCAGGATCTCAAAGCAACGTCTGCATGTCCATGTTTGTTGAAACATTCACAATAGCCAAGATGTAGAAAACTTTAGTGTCTATTGGCAGATGACTGGATAAGTCAAATAAGGTACATACATATAATGGAATATTATCCATCCTCAAAAAAAGATCCTGCCATTTGTGACAACATTGATGGATGTCATTAGGTTAAGTGAGACAAGCCAGATACAGAAAGAAAAATACCACATAATCTCACTTTATGAAGTATAAGTAGATTCTAAAAAGGTCAAATACATAGAAGCAGAGAGTAGAATAGTGGCTACCAGGGATGGGAAGTGCAGCAATGGTGAGATGTTGGTCAAAGGGTAGAAAGTGGCAGTTATGTAGGAGGACTAAGTCTAGAGATCTAATGTGTAACATGATGACTATAGTTAATACTTAGAAATTTGCTAAGAGAGTAGATTTCAGGTGCACTCACCACACACAAAGTAGTGAGAAGACTGACATGTTAACATAAGAATCATTTCACTGTGAATATCTATATCAGAATGTCATGTCGTACACTTTAAATACACATTTTTAACTTAAAAATAACTTTTTTTTGAAGAAACTGCTTGGGTTAGAAAGGCCAGCTAATTCTGTGTAATTTCTCTTGCCCACATCATCTACCCAAAAGAAAAATACGCCGTTACTACTCCGTCTAACCACACACAAACACACTTCTAGATGTAACCCTTTCCCCCATCTTCACATCTGAAAATGCTTTGAGGCACGAGGTCTTTATGTAATCTAATTTGACATTTTTTAAAAACCTAGTTTAACCTGGCAAAGAAAAACCCAGAATTTCAGAGACCCAATCCCCAGCATGTCTCAGTTGTTTCACCCTAGATAGTTTGAACTCTCAGATGCCCACGGGGAGAAATCGAGCCCCATACCATCTACGGTCTTGCAGACTTGTCTAGCTGCAGAAAACGCAGCCCAGAAGACTCCCTTTCCGTAAGCGCGGAAGTGAGAGGCATCGAGCGGCCCTACTAAATTCCAGCAGTGGAGGCTTTGCGATCCTCCCAGGGATTGGAATCCCTTCGCCCCCTTTGCGTGGGCAGGTGGCAGGCTTTCCACCAACACCAGGAGAGGTAAGGGAAGGTCTCCGAGACCTGCACAGCAATGGGTCTGTCGCTCGTCCACACCGCCGTCACCGACTGTCCTCTAGGAGACGCTAGAGGCAGAGGAACTCTCCCGAACGTCCGCATTTTTTCCCGGTCGCCTTGCAAGGAAGTATTTGCCTTCGTTTTTTCCGCAAGCTGAGCACGCTCCGCTCTTTCAGGACCGGCGCCCAGGGGCGTCCGCGACGGAACCCAGTCCACTTTCCTACGCGTACGGGAGATGCAGCACCCTGGGCACCCGGGCCATTGTGAACTGAACAAACGCGCCGGAGGTTCCCGTGTAGGCCGTGTAAGGAGTGACCGGAAATAAAGAGCGAGTGCTCCAGTGGCGCAATCGGTTAGCGCGCGGTACTTATATGGCAGTATGTGTGCGGGTGATGCCGAGGTTGTGAGTTCGAGCCTCACCTGGAGCATCATTTTGCAACCACAGCATAACTTGAAAAAGAACCTTTCTGCCTACGACCATACACCATGATCTTGAATACGTTTTGAATTTGTCTTATTGCGTTTATTCTTACTAGTTTCCTTGTCGCTTTTGGAAACAAGCAAAGTGAATCAATTACCGACCAAATCCATTGTGCTGCAGTGATTTAGCTTCGCTAATCCTTTATCTTCTCTTTGTCCTGCAAGCCGACCATAGATAAAAGACAATCGCCTCTTGACAGCCTTTTCTTCACTTTCTTCTTAGGATTATTGCTTCTTAGGGAGCCCCTGATACATACTTAGTAAGTGATAAGTAACTTCCTTGAGGTAATAAGCGATGAACTCCATTTGAGGAAACTCGAAGGTGGGAAATTGTAAAGGGTTCCTGCCTGATCGAAGTCTGGCTTGGAGAAAAAAATCAAAGAACTGATTCACACTGTGTCGCCTCCAGTGTTTGCTCTTCCTCCCCCAATTTTACCTTATAAACAAGTAGTCGTGGAAGATTGCAGTGTTCATCTCTAAATGGACATACATGCTAACACTCTGCTTGATCCTAAGATCCACACTTGCTACTCTCAAGAGACTGCCTGTTCTACTCCTTCCCTTTAACATTTATTTCCAGAAAGAGACATCTGAATGCCTCTGCTTTCCTTCCATTCCTCAACCCACCAATGGTGGGTGCAATCTGGTATCCAACCCCCATTTTACTAAAACTGCTTTGATTGAGGTAACATCCTCATGGAGAAATCCCAGCAACACTGTTAGGTTTTTTTTCAAACTCGCACTGAACAATATTTGACTCGAATGATCATTTATTGATAAGTTTTATTTACCCTTGCCATCCAAGTCTCCAATTCTTTCAGTTATCCCCTTTCTTCTCTAAATACCAGTCTTCCCCCACATTCAGTCCTTGGCTTACTTCTTAATCTTAGGCTAATGTACGTCTGTATTGATGAATTTCAGAGATAGACTAGTGCCCAAATTTTGTGTGTATTTTTCTATGTATGTTACCACTGAAAAAGGTGGATGTATAGAAGGTGCCAAAAAAAGTATGCATATTTTAAGAAAGGGAGAAAAATTGTATTAAATTTCATACAGTTTTTTCCTCCTTTCTTAAAATGTGTGTACTTTTCTTGGCACCCTCTGTATATTACAGAATCATTGCCTAAATTAAATTCTATACCAATGTTCAGAAGAGCTATCTCCCTGTGCTCCAGATTCTTGTCTCTGATTCACCTTTTGGTATCTCCATTTGAACATGGTAGTCAGAGTTCTCCAGAGAACACAACCAATAGCATATTTTACATATATGTATAGATGGATAGGTAGAAAGATAGACATTTATTTCAAGGAATTGGCTCATATGATTGTGGGAGCTAGCAAGCCTAAAATCATGGGGTAGGCCAGCAAATGGAAGACGTGGGGTAGAGTTAATATTTCAGTTTTAATCTGAAGGCATTTTTTGATAAAAAATTGAAAATGTAATCAAACCACTTAAAATAATGAAAATAGGATATTATCTTAAAGTTTATATGAGTAAGGATCTACTCCTGTTTCAATCCTTATCCTTAAATACTTTTATAATTACAGACAATAAAGTAAATATTTGTTTCTCTACCTTCTTTCTTTCTTATTAAGTAACATTACTTGTCTTTGTCATGAGTGTGTAGCACCAAAACATTCTAATAGAAAACAGAGGAACATTTTAACTGCCTCTCCTTATTTAAGATGTCTAGTTATTTCTGGCTTTCTGGTTTTATAGTCACATCCAAGGCAGAAGTCAAAGGGAAGGTACAAAACTGGAAAATGTGGGTATGGATACCACTATTCCTCACATGCAAGGCAGGTACTCTGCCTTTGAGCCAATTTCTTTCTTGTCACAAGCCTTTCATGGCTCCCAATGTCAGCTCTCTGTTTCCAGGGAAAGCCGTTGGTTGCCCTAAACTGGTTCTCACGCAGTGTCCAAAGGTACCTTAGACCCAAAGCTGCAGGTCAGAGAGGGAGGGTCCTAAGAACCTGTAGAGAGCGAAGGGTCTCTGAGAAAGTGGGAGCTTGTAAGAGGCCTTGGAAAAGCTGAAGGAAGAACAACTATTCCAAGTTGGACTGAGAATGATTTTGTGGAAGGTCCCTTTTCCCCTTTCCTCCCTTTTCCTGCCCGTGAATTCTTACTGTTTCCCAGTCTCCTCATGGGCATTGAGGTACCAAGGCAAGTGATACCAAATGACAGTGTAATTTTTATTGTTTATTGTTTTGTTTTTCTGAATTGTATCTCAGAGGCTGAAAGAAGTTACTATTCCCAGTTTATTTGAAGTCTGAAACTTCAGCCACCCTGAACTCATCCCTAAGGCCTATGGAAGAAAACTGAATATCAGCTCCCAAGAAGACTTCCTGTGACCATTATAATTAAAATGCTGCCTCCCAGCCAACATTTCTGGGTTTTCCCATCTTGTCAGCATCTTCCACGAGGTGCCTCAGAGGTGTTCTATCCTCGGGATGTAAAGAAGAGCAAAGGTCAAGTACAGCCTCGTCCAGGCTCCTCCACGTGTGCCTTCCGAATTAGCTGTTCTCACACATTTTTCCCAAAGAAGATATTTTGACTTTTCCCCAGATACACTGTGACAAATTCGGCGTGAAGTTCTAACTTGAGAGTGTAATTTCAAAAGACTGCAGAAGAGTGGGACAGAGATGGCAGAGATCTGCCATCTGGGTGAGGACTCCACGCTGTAGGTTGGTGATGGTTGGGCCAAAAGATTCTAATCCACCTCAGAGGACACTCGGGCTCCCGGTTTGGATCCCTGGTGTCTGGGCAGACCGTGGAATGAGCTCAGTGCTGGTAACTTAAACAGGAGACCCCTGAAATTTGAGAAGCCAGAGAGGGAAGATACTGCAATTCCTGAATCTCCATGGGCATCTAGACTTCACTACTTGCTTTCCTCTTAGCAGTATTTTCTTATTCTCACAATTCAGATCGTCACTGTCTTCTCCATTCCACTCTATTAGATGTGTTTGCTTTCTGACTTCCAAAAAACTGTTATCTTTTACCCACTGTATTGCTTCTCCATTATCTTTAAGTTTTTCTGTTGATTGTTACTTTCTTCTATAACTATAATTTTAATGTGAATCATGAGGGAAAAAGAGATATAAGTATGTGTTTAGTTTTTCTTCAACTGTCAGTCTTTTAATTTTATATAAAAAGTAACACTGTAGAAAACTTAGAAATAAACTTAAAAAATATTATTTAAAATATTTATTTCATGGAATAAGTGTATTACAATTTTCAGATTTTTATAAGGTTGATGTTTGAATTCATTTAACACAAAAAACAGTGCAGAGTTACAGATAAAGTGGGACTTTTGATTTCTTTTTTTTCTTATCATTATTGTCTTGATTCATAAAAATGAAACATTGTGCATTTATGTCTTTTCTTATGGTTGTTTTCTGCTACAAGTTCAAGATATGCTTCTGGTCAAGGGTCACACTTACCTTTGCTCTAACTTATGAAGACTGAAGGGGAGTATCATTAGAAACAACATCATGTCATCGTAGAACAAACTATCCTTTCCTCAAAAAATTTTTGTCCCATGAGAGTGAAAATTACCCTAGTAAAGTGTAGGGCAATTTACTGTTATAGTGCCAGAGCACAAAGTGATGAAAGAAAGTTGATTGGGATGTTATATGAGCAATGAGATGCTGGCCTAAACTTTCCCATCTGACACATAGATTCTTTCAGTATTCAGAGAGAACAGTGCCCAGATGCCCTAGCTCTGCTCTTGGTATCCTACTTCTGTCAAAAAAAGTAGTAATACTGGGAGGTGCCTGTGGCTCAAAGAGGTAGGGCGCCGGCCCTATATGCCGGAGGTGGTGGGTTCAAACCCAGCCCTGGCCAAAAACCGCAAAAAAGGGAAAAAAAGTAGTAATAATGTGACCATGGCCATATTCTGCTCAATGCTGAGACTTCAAATCCATTTTAATACTTGACTTAAATCATGTCTTAACTTATACAACACTCTTTATTGATCTCAGACCTTCCTGTCCACACATACTTTTAATCTGGCCTTGAAGGCTAAGTATTTATTGCAGCTTTAAGCATCATTTCCTGACCCCTTGTGTCTAAATTTCTGAATCAATTATTAAGGATTAAATAACTAATTCAGTATCTTTATGGACCAGTCACTATGCCAGACAATTTAATTATTTTAAAGATATATATATATTTAAAAGATATTTAATTATTTTAAAGGCAATAACGTTTTAAGAAACATTTCTGAAGACAGTTTTATATATTTTTCACCCAAAACCTTCTCTCAAAGTCTTCTTTCAAGAGAAGTGATGGATCAGATGGAATCCAGGGTTATTAGTCACATAATTCTCTATGCAAAGAACTAGTTGCCTGATTAATTCTTATGCAGAACGTAACGTGTCCCAGTAGGAAACAACATTCCTCAGTCAGCCTTGTATTTAGTGGTGGCCAAGTAATATAGTTTTAGCATCTATTCATATATTTTAGGGATATTTCTTAAAAAGTTTTATTTTCTTAAATTATGTACAAATGCATTATATATATAGTTTTTGTATATTACAGTCTCTCTTTTTGGTTACTTTTCTTTTTTCTTCATGCTTAGAATGCTGACTAAATCATGAAACAATAATCGTGTAAGCAAGAAGATAAAAATTGCCTGATAGGAGTAGTGCAATAAGAGGCTGGAAAGAATCTCTCTTTCCCACTTTGTGGAACTTGTGAACCAGCCTTAGATTACCTCATACCAGGATTCTTCTTAAAATGAAGAATGAATCTATTTTTATAAGCCTTGATTAATTTAATGCTCTGATATATACAGGGAAAAGCAGTCCTTAAAGCATATACCCTTTGTTCCCAGAGGAATTGATATAGGAAGTAATTTCTCCCACTTCTCAGTGAGCACTCCAGCATTTAGCAATACAGATATCCCTGTTGATCAGCACCAAAGGGCTGATGCTGCCCGATAAAAGAAAAGAAAACAGGCCATGAGAATTAAAGTACTTTGAGTAGCTCTGATCTCTGGGTTGAAACTTTTTGCAAACCTGGAACTCTGAAGGTAGAAGACATGTTTGTGATGTTTATACAGATGAAGAGCCATGTGCCCACTGCTCCAGCCCATGAGAATCTGGAAGATGACATCCTGAAGAGCCATGAGAGTGAGGAAAAGCCACATAACAATTTGCTTAGATGATAACATATAACAATAACCAGCATATGATCTAATATCTGACCTGTTCCTATTGCTGACTGATGTCATGTAGTGGAGCAAGTTAGAGCTTATAAAAAATTAAATATCCAAAAGAGAAGGAGGCAGGGGAGAACATCCCATGCAGTCTGTGGTTTGAGCTTTCTCCAGAAGGTGGTCCTGGGACTTACAGTGATGGCCTGGACCACACAGAGAAGACAGGTGGTACAGATGGAAAGGCCCCGAGCCACCCTCCCCAGATAAACTATAGCTTTACAACCAAAATCATCCAGGAAGTTACTGAAATGAAAAGCTGACATTACATCAGCAAATCCCCTGGCACAAAGTGTAATTGCATTAGTAAAAGCCAGTTGGATGAGAATAAAGTCTATAGGTTTTTTCTTAGGACCCATGACAAATAGGTGCACATGCTTCACACACAAAAAGGAATTTCCTCCAAAGCCAAGTCCAGTCAGACAAAGGAAGATTATTGCCTGGATGAGGTTATTCCAGAGCATCTTCTGACATCATAGATCAAACTGAGAAAAACATTTGCAAAACATAAATAAGTTAAGATGACATATTTCAGTTCTGTGACTTTTCTCTGTATTTACTCTAGTGGAAAGAACAATTTCAATCCCGAAATACACAAATATACACAGTCTTATCCTAGGAGGTCTCTAATCTCATTCTTTGCTCTCTTTCTTCTTTTTTGTTGCTTTCATTGACACAGAGATGATAACTACAATTTAAGCATAAATTTTAAGGCATCCACCTGCTTCTACACAATGTCCTTCTGTATATACCTTATACCTAAAATCTAAAATTTGCATGACTGTTTTCTTCCCAGTTAAGCAATGAGAAACATCACTCAGTCAATTTCTAAGCCATGATCCTGGGTATCATCTCAGATGACTCCTTCTCTTTTACCCTGATTCTCTTTACCAGCCTACATACATTCATCCTTCAAATGAGTATTGGGCTAGTAAAGAATCATAGCTTTCTAAATATGTGTAATTATACTTGGTCAAAGGAGAATAGTTTCACAGGGAATCCCATATGGCTTATTCTACTCCTCCAACCCTGTCTGCCACCAACTAATACAAAGAGGGGTAGAAAGTCCATCCCCCTTGGCTCAAGTTGGAACTAACTCTGTGGTAATATTTGTGTTCCTAGTATTCCCTGTGGGCTGGAACACATTGAAGTTGATATTTTTTTTCTCTTGCCTATCCTGATTTAACTCTACACCTCTCTTCTCACTTGTAGTGAATACTTACAATTTTATGTTGCCTCAGAATATATTTTAAAGATAAGTTGAACTTTCTTATACCAGAAGTAGGGTTCATTGACACAGTTTCCGGTTCTACCTCCATCCCACCCAGTTCCACATTGTGGTTGATACAGATATCTGTCTTATATAACTACTCTCTGGTGACCACTTCACTATGGGACAGTTAAATGCAGCTTGTTTGGCCCTGCTGCAGCCCACATCTCTACTGGACTGTGCAGATATACCATAGTGATTACCTCTTAGTCTCTGACCTCCTGGAACTGGTGCCTGCTTGCTTTAAACCCACCAATCGTAACTCCCCAAGGGAAACTTGTTTAGATAATGCCCTGAACCCAATGAAGCCATTGGTCCACAGCTCCGTTTCTCAGCCTGCTATCATTGATCTCTGTGTGCCTTTCAGGTGTGATGTGTAATTCCCCAGGGTCTGTAAGTACCTCCAAACTCTTAAACTCTCACATGTGGTTGTGTCATTAAAGCTGTGGCCCCTGACACCAAGGTTCCCTGAACGGAGCCCGGCAGGTGGATCTCCTGCCAGTGCTCTTTTGTTTGGGCCTCTAGTGGCTCTGGGGACAGTAGCTACCTGAGAAGCTGATTGAGAAACTCCGAGGGTTTCATTCACAGTAACACTCCTCCAATAATGTGAGAAAAAGAATCCCTATCTCATGGTCTATGGACTCCAATTAAGGGCAATTAATTGATTTATTTAAAATCAAATAATTAAAAATTTAATTAAATTTTTAAAATAATTAAAAATTTAAATTAAATTAATAATTTAAAATCAATTAATTAAAAATTAATTAATTTTTACTGATGCTATCTTTTGACTTTTGTTAAATCTAGCAATTTTCTCCATCACAAATGTCCCACCTTATAAGTCAAACCACCCTCCCTTCATTGATACATTGTGATTTGTGTTGGCACTTTATAAATGCTATG
>CAUYRH010145371.1:0-13185 GCA_963574655.1 Perodicticus potto
ATATAGTGATTAAGAAAATGCTATGAGGGCTATCTCTCACAGTACGATCAAAATGTTTCTGATTGTATATGAAGCACATTCTGCCCTATGATTGCACCAATGTACACAATTATTATTTAATAAAATTATTAAAAAAAAAAAAAAAGAAAGAAAATGAGCAAGAGTCTTGTCTCAGATTCTGTGATGACTTACCTTAGAAGCCCACAGCACAGAGAAACAAGATAATCATGTTCCAAGTTCAGGACATGCTAAACTTTAGATACTTTATTTAGACAGGGGACACTCAGGTCACACTCCTCCCTGGACAACAATATGGTTTTTCTCGTCGTGATAATCCTGTAAGCTTCACAGACAGGCTTCTGAAAGAGAAGGAAAAACATAGATGTATGTGCACATGCTTCTATGTATCAGAAGAGAAAGCTACAATTACCACTAGTAAATGAACAATTGCCTATATTTACTACTAGCCTCTCTTTAACGAATTGCAACATATTCATTAAATGGGAAGAAAAGAATATGAGGACAGGAAATGGAAAGGGGTGGTGTAAGGGGGGGAGAAGAGAGGGCCAAAGAAATGGCTCTGCTTCTAACCTAATGCAGTAAGATATAAATATAATCAACGGGGTTAATCTAATCCCTTTGTGAAGCACTGAGTCAGAGAACAAGACAAAAACAAACCTGTGATCTGGAACTTCTCAAGCCCCCACTCAGGGGGATTAATGAGGAGTACACGGCTGTGAAATTACGTGCCCTCTGAGTCAGGAAAATGGTCCTACTGGTGCATGACCTTGAAATGAGGGGACGCAAACTTCACCTGATCCACAATTATGAAGCCCCAAAAAGGAGGGGCTCCGGGAGAAGAGAGAGGACCAGTAAAAGAGGGCTGTACAAATGTTCAGAATACGAAAACTCACAAATCTCAAGCAACCCAAGGCTTGAAGGGGGCTCAAAGCAAACATAAAATATTCAGAGGACTTTAAAAGGACGCTGGCGTTAGTGCGAGAGCATTAGGAGGCAAGCCTGTCCTCTTTATTTACGTGAAGTAGATATTTTGTGGCTGTTGTTACGGACTTAGTGATGTTTGTCTCTGTTCAATTTTCTCTTTGCAATGAAAAATTGTTGCGAGATGATTTCTAGTCTTAGCTGCTTTACATGACAGTATTATCAAGGATTCATCAAGAGGCCATCTGTCGAATTTATGAAAAAAATATGCAAAAACAAAACAGATGAAAAGGAAAGAGCAAGACAGACTGGTCCAGGGGAAGATAGATGTGGCAGCATGTGCCTCCGTGTGAAAATTACAACATTTAAATACTGCGGAATAAATTACTGTGCCGAAAAATTAGTGATGCTCTCCCACTTTAGGCGCTACCCTTGCCATAAGAACATAATGAAATATATCACATATCAAATCGCCCTTTCCTCAGACTATTATTATATTCTAATGAAAAATTAGGAGAGGAGAGACACATAAACCTCAAATGGGAGGAATGAAAATGAGCCAGCGTGGATTTGCTGTAGTATTGAGGCACGAGAAGCTTCTCCAAAATGCACAGTCCATATGGAAATAAGAGCTTTTCTCCTCTATTTATTAGAAAGTCAATAAAATAAATTACAGATTGCGTGAAAGGCTGAAATAATATATATTAAAATGACAACGAGGCTGGCCAAGCTTACACCCAAATTAGATGGGCTGTAAAAACAATGTATCTCAGAAGGGCAGAAGAAGGAGCGGAGAAAAACCCCAAGGTATAGACAAATGGCCGATGCTGTGGGTATCGCCCCCTGGAGGTCAGACCCAGAATCGCATGTCCACTCCACTCACTGGTTCCTGAAGAAGGAAAGACCCAGGAAGGGACTCCGCCAAGTCCCAGCACTGACAGGAATGTCCCCTAACAAACCTAATAGCTCCTTCTGGAGTCTTTCCTGCCCACAAGCCTCAGAACAGTTTCCCCATCCCTCAGGGACCATCTTCCTCATGCCCTTCCAATTCACACTTCCATCCTAGGTTTGATCTATAAGAAAACTTCTATCTCAGTGCCTGAAGATGTTTAACAGTGTTGCTAATCTTGTATGAATTAAAGAATAATGCTCACATTATATTGTGTCACAAATAGCTGACGCCCAACCCTGGATTTTAAAAGAAAAGTCCTATCTCACCAGGAGCTAGCGAGAACAATAAACCTGTAATACAAAATGGTGAACATAAAGTATTGGCTCGCCCTCATCTCAGTGTGTTGATTAACTAGTTTAACCCTCACATAAACCCTGGGAGAGAATTACTATTTGTTATTGTTTCCCATTTTACAGATAGAGAAATGGAAGTATAGAGAGATGTAAGCACCCAATTCAAGGTCACATAACTAATGAGTGATGGTTCAGGGATCAGAACGAGGGGTGTCAGATTCAGAACACAGGCTCTAACGACCATGCAGTAACACCCAGTAGAAAGGAAGCCCTGTGGCACCTCATTTATTTTGTTTGAAATGCTACAAAGTCTTCATCCAATGGACACAAGAATAAAAGCTATCTCTATGAAATCAGGTTGAGCTGTATCACCCCTCAGACAATTGCAAACCACAATCCTAAATGGCCTTGGCTCTTTCTCCCAATTTGTTCTCACTCTGATGAGTGAAGGATACATGTTTAGAAGTGTTTTCTTCCATCTCTTATGGGATTAAAGAAAATGGAGTAGCAAAGTAATAAATAATAAAGACAATATTATCTAAAAAATGGTTGGTGAGGAGTGGCACTCAAAGGTCTGTTTTAAAGGAACTACTTGAAACAAAATTAGATCCTCTCAAAATGCTCTCCAGTTTACTTTCCATACAAAAAAATCCTATAATGCTTTAGATCTGTGATACATCAGAGTTTGTAGAAATGTTATCAATAGTACCAAAAGGTCACTTATCTACACTGAACACCTGATAAAAGATTTCATATTGATCTAAGCATTGTGTGTATTTGTTAAACCAAATGGTTACAAGAGAATAAATAATACTGTCTCAGCGCCCATAGCTCAGTGAGTAGAGCACCAGCCACTTACACGGAGGCTGACGGGTTTGAGCCCAGCCCAGGCCCGCTAAACAAGTATGACAACTGCAACCAAAAATAGCCAGGCGTTGTGGTGGGCACCTGTAGTCCCAGCTATGCGGGAGGCTGAGTCAAGAGAATCGCTTAAGCCCAAGAATTTGAGGTTGCTGTGAGCTATTCAAGGCACTCTACCGAGGGTGGCATAGTGACACTCTATCTCAAAAAAAAAAAGACTAAATAACACTATTTTGAAAATGAAAAATAATAATAATAATAATTAATAATTTCAGCACTCAAAATATGCAAATAACATTATAGGCAACATACATACGGCTATATTATCTAGATTGGTCCTTGTAAGATCTGTAAGTCCAGAATTTTCTTCTACTTTCAACATAAACAGATAATTAAAGTTTGCCAACTTTAATTCAGTACCACCTTTTTTTCCCAACTTTACTCTCACTTGTTATGGAATTATGAATATCTGTAAATAAACACTAGAATATATCAGTTCAGGAAGTTGCTAGTCTCAATTCATCTAGCGCTGACGGCAGTGAAAGTAACCACTTCTGAAATTCACCAGTCAGATAATATAAAGGATCCTCCCATAGGAGCAGCTTGGCCATAGCGTGACGGCGGGACGGTGTCAGCTGCTCCTTCCTCCCTCCTTTCATTCCCTTTCACATAAGCAAAACAGACATTGATGACACCTCTTGAACATATCAAAATAAATTTTTTAAATTTCTATAAATTATTTTTTAAAAGATAAGGATCAGTGGGATCATACTGATTTTTCACCTAAGATAAGCCCAACCCTTAATCCTAAATAAGCTTCTATCTAAAATGACCCCCAAACTGGGAACAAGGTTAGAAATTGAACCACTGTGGCTAGCAAGTTCTCTGGATGGATAACTTAAAATGTTAGCACTTACCTAAGTAGCTTTGACAGAGCCAGGGCTTCCCAGTGTGTGAATTAGCCTGGGACACAGCAAAAACTACTTCTAGCTACAACAGTGGCATCAGACAAATAAAATACATAGGCACATAAAGTGCTCCATGTACCTACCATATTTATGCAAACGCTTTGTTGCCCGATTCCCCAGTTCCTCCGGACACAGACCATATATACACATCCTCACACACGGGGCATGGAGAGCCAGACTCTGACTACCTAGATCCCACTACCTGGCATTAATCTTTCACCCAGGATCCCTTGGTAACTGAAAACTTGCCTGGTTTGTTTATAGGAGAGAGTTTTCTCACTGAATCGTAACCTGACTTAGCTCTCCTATCCTTAAAAGTATCTAGTACCCAGGAATGCATGCAGGTAGGATTTATCTACATCACTCCACACAGCAATTTCTAAAATACTAACTCTTCTTCTATTATTTCTGCTTTGCTTCACTTCTGTTTCTACTTACTACTTAATTTCAGCCATGCAATCGGAAATTCATATTTGGATAGGCCTTCATTCAGAGGCATATTTGAAGTAGTTACACAAGATGTTTTCTTTTCCTGCAATGCCCTTGTGTTTCCCATTCATCACCCACCTTCCTTGGCCTCCCAAGGAAGCCTTCCTTAGGCTCCCCCAGGAAGCATTCTTTGATGACCTTGACCCACACTGTTCATTACCCCCATTGTTGCACATCATTTTCTTCTCACAAAGAGGCCTCTAAGAGCCATTTATGTATCCCTTGTATACAAGGCCTTATTCATGCGAATGTTCAACATGTTTGTTGAATTTAAGCAAATTCTTAATTCATTGTTTGTGCTTTATTTCACTAAATTCATGTATCACATTTGTAACTCAGTTAATTTATAACATTTTTACTACATGAATATAAGAGTAAGTCATTCAAGCATCCTTAAACTATGACAGGGAACAATACATAACAGGATAGATATTTCAAACTTGATATGTCCTAAACAGAGCTCTTTAATTCTTATACCCCAAAACTATCTCTCTCCCAGCATTCATTATCTCTAAAAAATGTCACCATCATTCACTCACCCAGTTCCTTAAGCCAAAAATTTTGTATCATCCCTGCCTCCACTTTCTCGTTGCTAACGTGCTTTTGGCATTTACGAATACCCTTGTTATACCACCATCTATAAAATGAGAAGAATGATATTTACTAGCTTCGGTTTTGGCGAAGGCTGTGATGTCTCTTCAGCACACACAGCTTTTCCCCAGAAAAGTTTACAAAGGAAAAATAGATAATTATTTAATGGTGAGGACTAAACAGAAGCTGAAGATAACTGTCTCCAAGATGTATAAAGGTACCATATTTCACTTGGGATATCTTTATAAGATGCATTCACCTCACAATTTGAAGGATATCTGATAATCTCTAGTAAACTTCGATATAATAAACCCTTACATGTTCACGGGGCTGAGCATCGTCAGCCCTGTCGCTATTAACAGCGATACTGTGTATTCACAGAGCCGCTCACAGTGGCCTTATGCTCATCATCCCATTTCTCTCTCATCAGAGCACCAGGACACTGTCATCACCATTTTACAGATGGACGTGTGGGTTAACTTGCCCATGGTCACTAATGGTTTCAGTGCTACAATTCATCACAGAACCTCAGTTAAGTGATGCCTGGTACAGTGCGTGTGCTCCCCTAGAACCCTTTCTAGGCAATTCTTCCGTCTACGAAATCAGTGGCAGAACTCAAATGTGTATGTGTATTACGTGTACACACACATGTGCTGCCCATGCGTGCTCTTATACACACATGTGTGCGTACACAGACACACTCGTGGACACACAACACCGACTTTCTATAGGTAGCCAAAGAATCCATCTATTTCAGGAATTCCACACCTACCCCCAAATTCAGTGATTTGCCTTTCTTGCTCCCTTAAAATAGCATATTTCTTGAGAGGCTTGAAAGGAATCACCTGAGACCCCATTGATGCACATTAAATTAGTCACTCAGTGCATGACACTGCCCCACAATGGCGTCGCTGACACTGATGACCAAGGCCACCCCTCCCCTTATGGAGGAGAGAGAGTGGAGGTGCCAGGAAGCAGGGTGTGCAGCCAGAGCCACAGTGTAAACATCCTGAGAGGCAGCCCAGCCTCCAGGTGTTCTCGGGTCCATTTTGTCCATTTTAAAGCTACTGTGGTTTATTGAACAAATCTGTTGTGATCTGTGCCTGTTCAGCATGTGGAGAGGCTGGGGGAGCTGGTGTTATCTTAAATAACTGTTCCACCAAATGAACACTGTGCACACCCCTCAGCCTTATAGAAATAGAAAATAAATCATCACCAAAAAGCTTATTTTACAAACCCACAAATCATCAGAAATATAAATGCTTTGCTTTCTATTTCCATGTTTTAATAAAGACTCTCCCTCTCTCTCTCT
The DNA here is from genome assembly GCA_963574655.1 of Perodicticus potto. Taxonomy (NCBI): domain Eukaryota; kingdom Metazoa; phylum Chordata; class Mammalia; order Primates; family Lorisidae; genus Perodicticus; species Perodicticus potto. Next base: position 6,409 of record CAUYRH010145371.1, read on the forward strand.
CTCTCTTTTTTTTTTCCGGACTCACTCAATTACAATATCACTATCAGTTCACATTACAGGTCAGAGATACGGTGCTTAATGTATGAGGAGCCAGTTCTCCTCTCCTAATAGCCTGTCATTCCGGGGATTTGAATGTCAGAATACAGCCTGCCGCAGTAATGCTGGTCGGCAGCCCGATGATGAAAACTTTGGACAAATCATGAAGAACACTCCAGATCCACATCATGGGAAGGTTACCGGGGAGAGCCTTTCATTCCGCTTTGACCCCTTGATCTGACAAGTGACACCTTCAAAATGAACAGCTCTCCAACTGAAATTGTTTAACTGTAGCCTGATCAGTTTTATTATCTTGCTAATCCAGATATCAGCCGTTTCATCAGAATGGAAGATATGCATAGCATGAATTATTTTGACATGGGGACCTTTTAATTTTTGCCAGCAATATTTCACTGCCCCAATCAGGGCCCGCAGTCACTGATGCCGTTCGCCCCCCGGGATGTCAGCGGACAGCGCACTCCTGACAGCCCCAAATCATCCGGGAGCTGTAAGGAGCCGGCTCTGCGGTTATTGTCATCTCCTGTGCTCATTCATCCCATTACAGCACAGGCTCGGGGGGCTTGGGTTTCAGGGCGCCTTCCTCAGGAATCTCTGCCATTTTATGGCCTTGCCAAGCTCAGGGGTATAATTTCCCTTTTCTGCCCCCTCAATAGAGAAGGTGAGGTGAATTTCTAATAAAAACAAAGCGCTGGGTAGGCACTGCGGGGAGACATAGCTCAGTGCAGGACACGAGGCAGCAGGAAGGCAGCTGGAAGGACCCACCTGAAGTTTATGAAAGCAATGGTTAATCAGCAGCATGCTGCACCGGGGAGAGAAATAAAGAGATTATCCAGGAAGAAAATGCTTCTTTCTAGATTGCAAAGTGCAAAGACTGCTTTCTTAAGGAAAACCCTTGTCTCTCCTTAGATGTGTCTATTAATTCCTCTCTCCCTTGCTAACCATTCTCTTCTTCTGAATTTTCATTCTAAGAGGATCCAGCCCTCCTCTGAGCCTGGACCGTGTTGTCCACATTCCCCGATGGGTGCTTGGGCATCCTGTATTCCATAAGCTGCAAAGAAGAGCCTCAGGAAGGGCTGTCACAGGTACTCTAAGGCTGTTGTAAATCGTGGTATTCAATACATGACAGGGCACTTTCTTTACAAGCACCGATGGGAGGAAGTTTTCTCTCATCTCACCAACAATTGGTCCATGTTTACCTTGGGGGCACTGTGGGTCATCTAATTTATTGTTTCCTTCTTTATGATGGCCCCTAGAAACCTCAAAACTATATTTGCTATTCTTCCAAAAATTAAATACAGAACCACCTTATGATTCAGCAATCCCACTTCTCTGTCTATACTCAACGGAAAGCAGGGACTCCGCCGCTGTGTGTCCATCATGTTCATAGCAGCACCACTCACAAGAACCAAAAGGTGGAAACAACCCAGTGTCCCCAGCAGATGAACGGATAAACAAAACATGGTACATCATACAACGGAATCTTAGCCCCGAAAAGGAAGGAAATTCTACTGCATGCTACAGTGTGGATGAAACTTGAGGATAATACGTGGCCCTAATCACGTATCAAACCCACTCCCGATAAAGCCGGAACAGACAGGAAGGGTAAGCCAAGTGGGGCCCAGGAAGGATCGTGAATGCCACCAAAATGAAGAGAACACCGTGCCCTTGGTCTTCCCTATGCTGGAGAAATCAGACAGACCACAAAAGACAAATGCTGTATGATTCCACCTGCATCAGGTAACTGGGGTGGTCAGGTTCATAAGGACACAAAGTACAAGAGTGGTTGGCAGGACCCAGGAGGAGGAAGGGAAGGGAAGTCGTTAATGGGTGCAGAGTGTCTGTATTGCGGGACGAAAAGGGTTTTAGTGATAGACAGTGATAATGATTACACAACATCGTGAATGTACTTCATGCCGCTGAACTGTACCCTCAGAATGATGTAAATAGCCAATTCTATGTTTTATACATATATCTGACCATAGAATTTGCATCCAACCTCTAGCCAAATGTAAAGGATTTCACAGAAGGGACTATTGTGTACTGACCTCATAGTGGCTTCAAGAATTCTTCCTATCCTTACATTCATTATCTATGTTTTATTTTTCTTACTGAGTTTTTTAAAGTGTTACTTTATTGTTGTGTATTACTTTTTGTACAGTGATCTTTTCTCCCAGAACAAGAAGGATCGCAGTATTAAAGTACACTCAGTCTAGCAAGACAAAGCGGTGGGGCTGCAGGGAGAGAATGAGTGAGAAACGTGCCTTTCTGAAGCCCATGGGCGACACTGCGATGAGATGGGAACTCTCTGAGAGGGAAGGCGGCTTCTCACTTCTTGAGTCAAGGAGAGCACCAGGAGATTTGGTACTGCACACTCAAAAGGCCGCACTTGCTTTAGTGCTCTGCTATCAAATATTAAATGTCTTATTAACTTTCAAGGAAGGAGCCCCATATTTGCATTTTGTGCAGGGCCTCACAAACCACACAGCTGGTCATTGCCTCCACTAAACAATGAGCATGTTGGGAGAGAAGAATGTCTTAATTTTTGTCAAATGCCTAGCCCTGACCCAGCGCCTGATAGACGAGTCTCTGGGAGATGTTTAATATAGATACCGAAGCTATTGGGGGCCCTTTATTTCTCAGTCCCCATTAATTCCTTCCTCATAATCACATATCAAACCCACTCCTGATAAAGCCTGAACAAACAGGAAGGATAAGCCAAGTGGGGCCAAGGAAGGACCGTGAATGCCACCAAAATGAAGAGAACACCGTGGCCGTGGTCTTCCCTCGACTGGAATCCACACAGGGAAATGACCTGCGATGCGAGGAACATGCGTGTGTGACGCCCGCGGCCTGAGCAGCGGCATCACAGGCCCCAGCTACAGGAGGGAACTCCACGTGGGTTTACCCCCAGGCATCGGTACTAACGCTGTATTTAAAACTCCCCAGACGTAGGATTTCGCAATTTAGATAACACAGCTTAGCCATCCCATCACTCTTCACAATTTCTCTGGGTGGTATGACTTTGATAGCTCTAAACCTCAACCAGACAGAAATGCAGAGAGAGACTGGAACTGGACAAAACGGTGACAAAGGGAAGGAAAAAGAGAAGGAAGGCAGAGACAGACAGAAAGAAAAGTAGACGTTGGGGATCGTGGCTCCCGCACACAAGGCCTTTATGAAATCAAACTTCCCATGAGGATTGTCCAAAACCAGGGCAGATCATTTTTTCTTCCCCCAAATCTAACAATATTTAAAGAAATTTCAACTGAAGAATGGCCATTTGGAGTCTTTGAAATTTATCCATTAAGTTCTATTTTCATGAGGACACAGGGACCAAAGTAAATCAATGACATTAATTTGAGGCAGAAAGGGGGGAAGAAATAGAAAGTAGGGTGGGGAGGAGGGAGCAAGGAGAGGATTCAAAGGAAATGTTGCCCAGGGCAGAATTTTCTAATTTGCAGACTTTCACTCAGCCATCCCCCACCCACATGCTCACTCTGTTCCTAACAGCATCTTCATCAATTAAGATTCTATGAGACTGGCGGGCTCCAAGATCAACCGTACCATCCACATACTCACTATTCCACTGGCACAGCGAACAATTCCGAATATTAAAAGTAAAGCAACACATTCTGCCATGTCTTTTGTATACAGACAGCTGAAGCTGTGTGAAAGTTTGGCACCAAAAGGCCAAGTACCATATTTTCAGCCACCCACACGCCAAATCCTATAATAACTGCAGACTCTAGATGTGAAATTTTCAGACATTTGCAGTGAAGGAAAACTAATAGTCATGTTTTTTCATGTGCTTCCTTTCCTAACAGGCCAGTTTCTCAACTTTAAAACCTCATCGATGTAAGCTAAAGAGAACAAAGGGTGCTGTGTAGATATTTTCACCAGATGTCAAATGGTGCTTATTTATTTAAACAGAAAACCCCACTTTGTACATTTGGTTCATTTAGTGGTATGTGCTCTGTAACAAGTATTTTTTATGAGTAAAAAGCTGCCACTAGTGTGCTTAAGTTACAATAGGGCTTCGGGAAAGTCTGTTAGCTGAGACTAAATATTGCTCTTTTTGGTTTGGGTTGAAATGTAAATTCCACTCCCATCCTCCCTGTATAATAGGAGAAACAATATAGCTAACACCATACAAAGATTAATGAGAAATCCTTCTTCTGTGGTCAAATCTAGGAGCAAAGATGTTCAGTCTTGCTGTGTTTTTGGAGTTAGATGTATAAGCTACACACTATTGACTTTTTCAAAGATAATGACAGAAAATATATTAATTCCCCCCTGTGGCCTGGAGGGCAATAAGAACCTAAAGGTTGAAAGTTAATATTGCCCACTGAGTAAGAATTATAAAAGAGTGAACCTGAAATTCCTTTCAGCTTCAGCAGATAAGGAGAATGTTCTCTACAAAAAGGGATTCAATGTCCCCCATTCTGCCTAATAGAAGATGTATTTTCAGGTCAGATCTCTGTCAAGGACTTTCTCTACCTGTCAGAAATTAGGTATTTGAGGCAAAGTGAGAGACATTTGAACAAAGATGACAACTTGCTGAGATTAGAAACAGATCAAATACATCAGAAAGAAGCAAATATATGGGAATGTACGCCCAGATTGTCAAGTAATCAACTTCAGAGTCTACCGAGCATAGTACAAAGTGCCTACCCGCTTAGAAATAGAATAAAAAGGGCGGTGCCCGTGGCTCAAAGGAGTAGGGTGATGGCCCCATATGCCGGAGGTGTCGGGTTCAAACCCAGCCCCGGCCAAAAACTGCAAAAAGAAAGAAAAAGAAATAGAATAAAGAATGTGTTTACAAGGATAACTTTGAATCAGTACTAAGAGAATCCGAATGTTCTCTGAGAGTCTAAAAGCCCTGATATAAGAAGAAAGCTCCCAGCACAGAATGACCCCAGACATAAATGGGAGGGGAGGGGACTTAGGAAAGTGTCAACAGCCCTTGGACAATGTGACAAAGGGAACCCTGGCTGAACCTGAGCACAGGCTAATCACTTAGTTCTATTTACTGAAAAGTTTTCGCCAGTTCCTTGATGAAGAAAAATTGGCTATACTGTGTGCCACTTGTGATATACAGCACATAATTTTATCAACATAACTTTTCAGTAACATGTGCACAGTCCTCATCCCATGTTGTACTTCATCCGTACTTAACTTTGTTTTTTCAAACCCAAGTTTAAACAGTTCATTAAACTTTTTATTAGAGTCAGAAATCTAGAAGAAAAGGGGTCGAAGTAACATTATAGTGAAGATTTGCATATCTTTATTTATCAAATGTCCATAGATAAATTTTCATGAAGTAGCACCTCTAACAGAATGTTAACTTCCATTCCTATCAACATGATGGCTTTTATTTCTGAAGAAAACCCTCCACTACAAAACATCTGGTAACATCGACCATTTTATTAATTCTTTTCAATAAATATCTCAGCACACAAAAAAGTAAACAAAAGCCCTGAAGGCCAAAACAAAGAAGCAGAAAACAAAGAGCAGTGAATCATCTTTGAACTTTTGACTATATTAAGAATATTTATGGCTTAGCACCTGTGGCTCAACGGGCTAAGGCGCCAGCCAAATACACCTGAGCTGGCGGGTTCGAATCCAGCCCAGGCCTGCCAAAAAACAATGACAGCTGCAACCAAAAAATGGCCGGGCGTTGTGGCAGGTGCCTGTAGTCCCAGCTACATGGGAGGCGGAGGCAGGAGACTCGCTTGAGCCCAGGAATTGGAGGTTGCTGTGAGCTGTGATGCCATAGCACTCTATCCAGGGTGACAGCTTGAGGCTCTGTCTCAAAAAAAAAAAAAAAAAGAATATTTACTATTCATCAAAATCAAGTGGTTTGTGTTTTAATTGCCAAATAAGGACAAAAGATAAGGCCTAAATGTGGGTCACTGAATAGGAGTTCCCCTATAAACTAAAATTTCAGACTAAGAGTAAGTTAGAAAAAAAATCAGTGCTCTGGCCCTTAATAATAATAAACCTTTATTCCAGGTTTAAAAACAAAACAAAACAAAACTCCATTCTGATATTGGAAAAATTAAACTGTAGGTCTGCATCATAGTCCAGAAATTAGAACCTTCAGATATCCCCATAAAACATTACACCTGACTTTCAACACCCTCCACAGCCCCTAAAAGAACCAAGTGCAAAACCTACTTGAAAGAACATGTCTTCAATCCAGTAAACCCAAACTACACAGGATTCGTGTACAAAAATCCTCATAAAAATGAGTTCAACATCCAAAATTACAAAATTATATGGAGAAATAAATAACCATAAGCAAAACTTATGAGAAACAAATAAAAAATTACAAAATTAGAAATCTGGGAATATCAAGCAATATAACTAATGAATGAAAAGTATACATAAGTAGTAAAATTAAACGTAAGATAAAATTTTCATCTTATCAAAAAAGATGAAAGATGAAAATTCATCTTGTCTATCTTGTATAAGAAATATTTTTGAAGGAACAATATAAAAACTTTAGATATAGTCATAAATATTTAAAACTCAGAAAATGTTTTAAAGAGTAAAGAAGACATGGGTTAAAGAGCCAGTTAGAAATCTAGAAGAAGGCTCGGCGCCTGTGGCTCAACAAGCTAAGGCACCAGCCACGTACACCTGAGCTGGCGGGTTCGAATCCAGCCCGGGCCCACCAAACAACAATGACGGCTGCAACCAAAAAATGGCCGGGCGTTG
>CAUYRH010145372.1:0-13710 GCA_963574655.1 Perodicticus potto
GTCAGTATTTATTTACAGGAAAAGTCTGACCTTGCTTCTCCAACACCCAAGACTCATTAGGATGTGTTCAGTGTTCACGCGTGTTTCTTCTCTCCTTTGGCTAGCAGAGAATTGAAGCTTGTGAAAGAATTCCTAGAACAGAAACAACTTCATCATTGTAGTATTGCCCAGTGTTCTGGTCTGTGACTTTGAGGGCAATGGGTCATAAACAAATAGAAAAAAGGCGACAAAGTGTTTATGTAAAGGAGGGAGAACTTTTTACATACTTTATATCCGTGGAGCTAGAACTGTAGAACTGAGCTCATCAAAATTGTGACTCTTACTGCTCCATCTAACTGTGAAAAGAAATTGCTGGAAACTAAAGCTTTAGCACATGGTTTTTGTTCGATGCCCACAGAGACTTGTAGAATTGGGAACTGATACATGTACCACTTGTAGGGTAAAAAATTATATCTTATGTGTCTTATAGTTTTTATCAAGGGATAAATTATTTGAATCAGATTCTACTTAATCAAACCACCTTTTATGTTTTTTTATTTTTGCAGCCATAGAGCTATCATAAAAATATTTTTAAAATCTGAATTTATTGATAGCCTGGAGTACAAAATGTCCATTTAAAAAATATAATCAAAGTCTGAATTTTTATAAAACACATAACATAAAAAACTTCTAGCATTTTGGGTTGACCCTAGTTTTCCAGCTCTGCTCTATTTATTATTATTTTGCAAAATAACCATTTTAACATTTGATAAAGCATATTTATGAACACATTTCTTGTAAAGAAAATGTCCATTTTATTACTATTTTCTATCTTTTTCAAAATATGCAAGTTTTTACCTATATGTCTTATAATAAAACAAATAAAATCTTTGAAAAAAAGGCATTCTTAAATGTTTTTCCTCCCCAAACAAGATGATTATGATTATTTTAATGTAGTTCTTAGAATAAGCATATTCTAAAGAGCCATACCTGTTATTTTATTTCTTTTTCTCACTAACAGTAGTCCGGTCATTGTCTGTTATAAAGGATATCCCTGACACTTCTGCTTTGGATGCATGATTCACAGTCATGCAAAGTTGTTTTTGGCTGGTACAGTTGGGAATTGGTTGGGGTCATTGCAATGCTAAGTTATAGTAAAAGCCAGATTGACCTTTTCCTTTAGTCTGGCACATGCCTGACTGAACAGATGGACCTCACTTTGCTCCCTGGAGGCTCATGGCCTTAAGCTTGATCAAGGCATTACAGGAAGTTATAAAGGATTAGAGAAAAATTACAATAAAAGGAAACTAGTGATTTCCAGCCTGAGATCTAGCCAGCCAAGCCTTTAGCCAAATTCTCCTCTCTGACATTAATACGATTTGACATTAATCACGTGGCATTTGTCCAGTGGCAACGTGCAATCCTTTTACTGGAAGGAGACTTCCTGATGTTACCCTTTCATATCTCCTCTGGCCCTGTGTGTACCCCCTGTCACACACCCCTCATCCCTCAGATACATGCTGAGGGGGACGACCATAGGATCACAGATGTTACCATCTGAGGCAGAGTTTTTAAGAGACGGTTTCACTCTGTCGCCCCAGGCTGGAGTGCAGCCTCCAACTTCTGGGTTCAAATGATTCTCCCACCTCAGCCTTCTGAAGTAGCTACTGCAACTCTGAGGGCTTGCCACTATGCCCCGCTAATGTGACAATTTTAAGTGTCTCTGCTCCGTTTCCTTGGCTCTTTCTCTTCCTTTTCCCAAATTGAGACCAAAGGTTCCCATCTCTATGTATTTTGCCTTTTTGAATTGATCAAGAAAATAGTACAGGGAGATGATAAGAGTTAAGATTCAAGGTAATGGCTCGGCGCCTGTGGCTCAACGGGCTAAGGCGCCAGCCACGTACACCTGAGCTGGCAGGTTCGAATCCAGCCCCAGCCTGCCAAACAACAATGATGATGGCTGCAACCAAAAAATGGCCGGGCATTGTGGCGGGCGCCTGTAGTCCCAGCTACTTGGGAGGCAGAGGCAGGAGACTCGCTTGAGCCCAGGAATGGGAGGTTGCTGTGAGCTGCAATGTCACGGCACTCTCTCAAGGGTGACAGCTTGAGGCTCTGTCTCAAAAAAAAAAAGATTCTGTGAGCTGTGATGCCACAGCACTCTAGCAAGGGCGACAGAGTGAGACTCTGTCTCAAAAAAATAATAATGAAATAAAAATAAATTTAAAGAAAAAAAGAAAAGGATGTGGATAAAGTCATGTTATTGGTGGCAGACCAGATGCAGATGGTCCCTACAATATAACCCAGTGGTTCCCCAAACTATATACCTGATGTTGGCAAAGCCCAAGAAGCCACCAAAGTCCCACACCTCTCACCTTATCTTCAACCCAACCACTCAACCCAGCCTGCAGCATTTGCCCAGCTTACCTGACTTACTGGCAGACATGATACCTCATAGAAGTGTCAAATCCCTTACTCTATGTGTCTGCCAGGTTTGAAGGCTGAATTATTTAAGCATAATTTTGATGCAATCAGCCTCTGCCCTATCCCACCTTCTGTAATCCATTCAATGTATGCTAATTAAGAACCTGTTTTATGTCTGGTGGTGTGTAGGGCCCTGGGAATAAAACTGATTCACAACTGATTCCTGATCTCAAATAGCAGAGGAAAACAAATAAAAGTCAGGCAAACGGAAAATGGATTCAAAAATTTCACCAGGGCCGGGCATCACAATGGGCAACCAGAGTCCCAACTATTTGGGAGGCTAGGGCCAGAGGATCTCTTGAGCCCAGGAGTCTGAGGTTGCTGTGAGCTATGATGACGCCACAGCACTCTACCAAGGTGACAGAGTGAGACTCTGTTTTGGAAAAAAAAAAATATTGCACTAGGGACAAACGAGTGTTGAGGGAAAAGAACAAATTGGGGCCAGAGGTGGTGACTCACGCCTGTAATCCCAGCAGTTTCTGGAGCTCAGCTGGGAGTATTGGTTACTAGAGGTCCAGGAGTTCAAGACCAGTCTGGGCAACATAGCAAGTTCCCATTACTGCAAAAAATAAAAATAAAAATCAGTTAGGCCAGGGTGACGGGGCACACTGGTGTGTCCCAGCTACTGGGGCGGCAGAGGCAGGGGTGGGAGTTTGGGGGAGGATCGCTTGAGCCCAGCAGTTTGGGGCGGTAGTGGGTTCTGGTCATGCCATTGCACTATAGCCTGGGCAACAGAGTGAAAGTCTGTCTCTAAATTAATTTATTAATTAAAATAAAGAATAAAGTTGGTAAGACGACTCAAACTTGGAAGGTAAGGAGGCACTCTGTGCCTGAGTGAAAGTGGAGACCACATGCCAAGAACCCAGGAGTTGTGTGGTGAAGCCCCTCAGGCACCCAGCCCTGAGTGGCCCTTCCCAGTCCGGATGGCGATGCATGAACGGAAAGATATTGGCAGAGCCTAAATCATAGAGGACCTCGTAGCTTATGTCGAGTTTGAATTAGGGGCAATTGAGAGCCCATAAACAGTTTAAGCAAGGGAGCTTATCATAAGAATTGCATTTATTTTATTTTATTTTCTGCATTTTTTATTTTTATTTATTATGTTTTTTTTTTTTTTTTTTTTAAGACAGACTCTCACTTTATCGCCCTCAGTATAGTGCTGCATCACAGCTCACAGCAACCTCCAGCTCCTGGGCTCAGGCGATTCTCTTGCCTCAGCCTCCCAAGTAGCTGGGACTACAGGTGCCTGCCACAACGCCCGGCTATTTTTGGTTGTAGTTGTCATTGTTGTTTGGCAGGCCCGGGCTGGATTCAAACCCACCAACTCTGGTGTATGTGGCCGGCGCCTTAGCCGCTTGAGCTACAGGCACCGAGCCAAGAATTGCCTTTTTTAAAATGCTGCCTCTGTCTGGCCTCTGATCATCCCTTTCTCTGTTCCTCCAGGCGTCATGCTCACTCATTTGGTCATGCCTTTCCCTGACGTTACTCTCCGTGACAGGTCTTATTTGTGAGGTGGGGATGATTTCGGCTGATCTAGCCCTGTCCATAAGGTCCGATGTGGACCCAGCTTCTCAGAAGTGAACAGAGAAAGGATTCTGCCTTTGCCCATCCTCTCTCCATCCCCCATCCCCACCAGCCTGCTTTGGAGCATGCTTGGAAAAGCAGGAAAACTCTGGCTCTGGAAATACTGTAGGTAGCCTGAGGCCCAAACAATAGAAAGACCCACCTGTGTCTTTTATAGGAAGAAAATCAGGAAAACGTCTAAAATGGTCTGTGTGGTGAGTCACGCCTATGATCCTAACACTCTGGGAGGCTAAGGAAGGTGGATTGTTTGAGCTCAGGAGCTTGAGACCAGCCTGAGCAAGAAAAAGACCCCATATCTACTAAAATTAGAAAAATCAGTGTAACAGGCACCTGTAGTCCCGCTAAATGGGAGGCTGACACCAGAGGATCTCCTGAGCTCAAGAGTTTGAAGTTGCTCTGAGCTAGGCTGATGCTAGAACACTCTACCCAGGGAGGGCGGCGCCTGTGGCTCATCGAGTAGGGCGCCGACCCCATATATAGAAGGTAGCGGGTTCAAACCCGGCCTCGGCCAAACTGCAAAATAAAACAAAAAAAAAAATAGCCGGGCATTGTGGCAGGCGCCTGTAGTTCCAGCTACTCGGGAGGCTGAGGCAAGAGAATCACTTAAGCCCAGGAGCTGGAGGTTGCTGTGAGCTGTGACGCCACGGCACTCTACCGAGGGCGATAAAGTGAGACTCAGTCTCTACAAAAAAAAAAAAAAAGGAGGACCACAAAAGAAGGCTCAATATGCGAAAAAGATCTTGTTGCTCTCCTAAAAAAAAAAAGTGGAAATACCTTTCCAGATATCTATATGAAAGGGTAAAATGTACCTCAAATTTTCCAAATAAATGTTAGAATCAATCCCTGGAATCACCCTGTGGTACTAGGTGAAGATGGAGGGAGACAAGGTGATATATTCAAATAGCAGGGCATTTGGGGGGAGTTAATGTTAAAACACCCCGACCCTTCTTCATTTATTCACTTAACAATTATTTTGTGCCTGCTTTGCTTAATTCTTTCTTTCTTTCTTTCTTTTTTTTTTGAGATACAGTCTCAAGCTGTCGCCCTGGGTAGAGTGCCTTGGCGTCATAGCTCACAACAACCTCTAACTCTTGGGCTCAAGCGATCCTCTTGCCTCAGTTTTTCTATTTTTAGTAGAGACAGGGTGTCTAACTTTTTGCTCAGGCTGGTCTTGAACTCGTGAGCTCAACCAATCCACCCGCCTCAGCCTCCCAGAGTGCTAGGATTATAGGCGTGAGCCACCACTCCCAGCCAGCCGGCTTTGCTTAGTTCTGATTTTAACAAGAAATTTGGATTCATTCCTGCCCTCCCAAGTACTGGTACTGTGGGGAGGGAAGCAGAAAATAAAAAAAAATAAAAAAATAAAAAAGCCGATGAATAGTTTCTGATCATGATGTTTCTGTTGTTACCACAAAGGCCACTAACAGCACTGAGTCAGAGCGTGTGGGTTAGATTAGAAAGCCAGTAAGACATCTCTGAGGAGGTGTCATTTTCACTACTGATAAGGAAGAGCGTTCTAAGCAAAGGGAACATTCAATTCAAAGACCCAGAGATACAAAAAACCCATTAATGTCTGAGGTGCAGGGTGGCAGCTACCACAGCAGAGAAAAAAAAATCACCTCAGCTTGAGAAAGTTACATGGGATATCAGGGGCTTCAACTGAGGCATGAGGCTGGGAAGAGTTTCAAGTTTCCATTTCTCAAGATTTTCTTTTCTTCCATCTGCTCTGAGCATCCCATTCCCTGCTTTGCCGGAAAACCCTTCTCTGATACCTGAGACCAGGTCAGGCTTCTGTTTTATGCTGCCAGACTTGTGCTTCATCACAACCTCACTGGGTTTATTTGTGTCTATTCTGATAACACTTGTGTCCCTGAAGGAGATCTCACTTTCTACCCTGCGGTCTTCAGAGCCTTTACGAGGCACGAATAAAATAATGGTGGCTCGCGCCTGTAATCTTAGCACTCTGGGAGGCCAAGGCAGGTGGATTACTTAGCTCCAGAGTTGGACATCAGCCTGAGCAAGAGTGAGACCCCATCTCTACTAAAAAGAGAAAAACTAACCGGACATGATGGTGGGCACTTGTAGTCCCAGCTATTTGGGAGGCTGAGGCAGGAGGTGGGCACTTGTAGTCCCAGCTATTTGGGAGGCTGAGGCAGGAGGGTCACTTTATCCCAAGAGTTTGAGGTTGCTGTGAGTTATGATGTCACGGCGCTCCATCTAGGGTGACTCTGTCTCAAAAAAAAAAAAAAAAATGGGACTCTCAGCTGGGCTCAGTGGTTCATGCCTGTAATCCCAGTACTTGGGAGGCTAAGGCTGGTGGATTGCCTGAGCTCATGAGTTCGAAACTAACCTGAGCAAGAGTGAGACCCCCGTCTCTAAAAACTAGCCAGGCATTGTAGTGGGCACCTATAGTCCCGGCTACCTGGGAGGCTAAAACGAGAGAATTGCTTAAACCCAAGAGTTTGAGGTTGCTGTGAGCTAAGATGCCACAACACTCAACTGAGGGTGACCAAGTGAGATGTTGTCTCAAAAAAAAAAAAAAAATTGGACTCTGTCTGGGGTAGTGAGGCTGTAGTTGACCGTGCTACTGCAGGAGTTTGAATGTGACTCAAATGACTCTCTTAGCGCGCACTTCAGTATTATGAACGTGTTTCTAAATTTGTGAATTATACTGTCACTTTAGTGGGAACATGGTGCCACAGGGTGCCACCTACCAGCCTGTTATGCACACATCCAGTTTGTGGGCCACAACACTATTTTAAGTTTAACATCCAGACAGAAAAGTTCACAAATGATTAGTATATAGGCTGATTATTTTTCATACCCGTGTCGTTAGCAGAATATTTCCAGCATCTCAGAAGTCTCTACTTGCAATAGTAACTACTGCTCTGGCTTATGTCATCACGGGCCAGTTATGCCTGCTTTTGAAGTTTATATAAAGCTCTATTTTTCTTTTATTTTTAGTTGACACGTGATAATTGTGCATATTTATGGGATGCAAAATGATATATATATTTTTTTTTTTTTGAGACAAAGTCTCACCCTGTGCCTTGGGTAAGGTGCCATGGCATAATCATAGCTCACAGCAACCTCAAACTCTCGGGCTCAACTAATCCTTTTACCTCAGGACTCAAGTAGCTGAGACTACAGGCACCCACCCGGCTGTAAAGACAGGGTCTCTTTCTTGTTCAGGCTGTTCTTAAACTCTTAAGGTTCAGGCGATCCACTTGCTTTAGCCTCCCAGAGTGCTAGGATCACAGGCATGAACCACCATGTTGACCATTTTAGAATTTTTCCTGAATTTTCTCCCTACAAAAGACGGATGAGTCCTTCCATCGTTTTGGCCTAAGGCTACCTACCTAGTACCTAGTAGAACAAGGACATCTTAATAGAAAGTGAAAATTAATTTGCTAAAATTCTGCGTTTGTTCATAATATAAATTAATTTTTAAATAATAATTAAATGATCACATATGATAAGTACAATTTTAAAATTGTATTCATTAGTTCCCCTAGGCCTCTCATAGTGCCCAATGCCAGAGCAAACTGGCCCTAAACCATTGCCTGGCCTCTGTGTCCATAGGCTGCTGGCACTGAAGTGCGTTGCACAAAGGAAAAAAAAAAATTGTGTTCATTAAAATGCATAAATACAAATTCATTAAATATGTTAAATTTAGACTTTAGACCTTCTGAAAAGGCAAAAATATGATGAATGAAGACAACAGAGAAAAAATATATACAATATAAATGACATACAAAGATTTTTTTTTTGTTTTTTGGTTTTTATTTTTTGTTTTTTTGAGACAGAGTCTCACTCTGTAGAGTGCAATTACATCGTAGCTCACAGCAACCTCAAACTCCTAGACTTAAGTGATCCTCTTGCCTCTGCCTCTTCAGTAGCTGGAAATAGAGGCTTCTGTCACTACACCTGGCTAGTTTTTCTATTTTCATTAGAGATGGGGTCTCCTTGCTCAGGCTGGTCTCGAACTCCTGAGCTCCAGCGACCCACCCACCTGGTCTTCCCAGGTGCTAGCATCCAGCCTTTTTTTTTTTTTTTCTTTTAAAACTTTAACATAAGGATTTCATTATGTTGCCCAGGCTAGTCTTGTGCTCCTGGTTCAAAAGATGTTCCCACCTCAGCTTCCCTGGACACCGCCATGCCTGACTTCAGATCTTCAGATGTTTAATCTATAAAGAGCTCGCGCGCTCTCTCTCTCTCTGTGTTTTTGTTTTTGTTTTTTGAGTTTCAATCTGTTGCCCTGGTTAAAGTGAAGTGACATCATTATAGCTCACTGCAGCCTCAATGCCAAGAATGGAAGTGATACAGATTAAAACAATATTCAAATAGGTAATGACAAAGACTCACTTCTTACTCAACTCCTTTTTTTTTTTTTTTTTGAGACAGAGCCTCAAGCTGTCACCCTGGATAGAGTGCCATGACATCACAGCTCACAGCAACCTCCAATTCTTGGGCTCAAGCGACTCTTTTGCCTCCGCCTCCCAAGTAGCTGGGACTACAGGCACCCGCCACACCGCCTGGCCATTTTTTGGTTGCAGCCATCATTGTTTGGCAGGCCCGGGCTGGATTCGAACCCGCCAGCTCAGGTGTATGTGGCTGGTGCCTTAGCTGCTTGAGCCACAGGCACCGAGCCTTTTTTTTTTTTTAGATTTTTAAAAACCAAAACATTTATTGCATGACTACTTGTTGAAATTCTCTCTTTTTTTTTTTTTTGAGACAGAGTCCCACTATGTTGCCCTTGACAGAGTGCTGTGGCATCACAGTTCACAGCGACCTCCAACTCTTGGTCTTAAGCAATCCTCTTGCCTCAGTCTCCCAAGTAGTGGGACTACAGGCACCCGCCACAACGCCCAGCTATTTTTCTTTGTTGTTGTTGCAGTTATCATTGTTTTAGCTGGCCCGGGCCGGGTTCAAACCCACCAGCCTCGGTGTATGTGGTTGGTGTGGTAACCACTGTGCTACAGGCACCGAGCCCTTATTGAAATTCTTAAGATGAACCGGATAGTGCAACAGCTGCCCTCTTGGTTTTAGGCATTGTTCCTTCATGGAATCCATGCCTGAATTCCGTACACAATTTTTAGGTGCCTCATCCAGCCCATCCCAGTAGCATTTCTTCTTTAAGCCTTGGCACTCCAGTTATACTTTCTCTTGCGCTTGGCAAGATAGCCACGTTTGTCACCGCTCGACTTTTACGGGTGGTAGGCCTTAGAGCCACAGCAGCACAATGTATGCACCTTATTCCGACCCTTTCCAAACGATGGCGTTCCCTTCGTCATCGTGCTTCTGTGGCTGAGACCCTTGCCCAACTCTTCTTTTTTTTTTTTTTTTTTTGCTGTTTTTGGCCATGGCTGGGCTTGAACCCGCCACCTCTGGCATATGGAGCTGGCTCCCTACCCCTTTGAGCCATAGGTGCCACCCTGCCCAACTCTTCTTATTCAGGCTTTGACCTTGGACTCCCTCCTTGGCCCCATTAGTCCTGATTTAGGAAGAATCCGCTGGGGCAGTTCAGTGAGACTCATGAAACCTCAGTACCTGATTCATTTTCTTATTCTTCCCTTTAGTATCTGAGCACCCATAATAGCTGATCGAATTCCTCATCCTCACCCTAAGTAGCTTATCATCCTGCCCTTCCTTCAGCAACAATTGTGTCCAGTAGGGTTAGCCAGAATCCATCTTACTCTTCTTAGTATTCTACGCACTGACCTCATCCTGATCCTTGGCCATAAATCTCACTTACCCTTTTGATTTTTGTTCGTTTGTCTTTTGTTCTTTTTTTTCTTTCTTTTCTTTTCTTTTTTTTTTGAGACACAGTCTCAGGCTGTCATCCTGCATAGAGTGCAGTGGCATCACAGCCCACAGCAACCTCAAACTCTTGGGTTTAAGCGATTCTCTTGCCTCAGCCTCCCAGCTGGGACCACAGGCACCCGCCACAACGCCTGGCTATTTTTTGGTTGCATTTGTCATTGTTGTTTGGCAGGCTGGGTCTAGATTCAAGTCTGCCAGCTCTGGTGTATGTGACTGGCGCCCTAACCACTGAGCTACAGGCACTAAGCCCTTTTTTTTTTTCTCTTTTTTTTCTTTTTAGAGACAGAGTCTCACTCTGTTGCTCCAGGCTAGAGTGCAGTAGTGTCATAGCTCACAGCAACCTCAAACTCCTAGGTTCAGGCAATTCTCCTGCCTCAGCTTTCCAAGTAGCTGGGATTACAGGCACCTGCCAGAACCCGGGTCAGTTTTTCTATTTTCAGTTGTTTGTTTGTTTATTTCTATTTTTAGTAGAGACAGAGCCTCACTTTTGCTCAGGCTGGTCTCGAACTCCTGGGCTTAAGCAATCCACCCACCTCAGCCTCCCAGAGCGAGGGGTTACAGGCATGAGCCACCAAGCCCGGCCAAATCCCACTTATCCTTATAATCAGAGTTGAGTCTGACCTCTTTCCCCTCCTGCAGAACCCTCATTGCACTTGTCTCTCTTGAATGAAGTCTTTCTTACCGTCTTTAACACGTGTCAGGAAAATTTTTTCTTTAACAGTGAGAGGAACAGAACAGAAAGTTACTGAAGATACTCACACACTCCCAGGGCTTAGAGATTAAGCACACAGCATCAAGTTCCAGAGATGAAGGACAGTGGCTTCTAGAGGCAATTTGGTCTTGGGACACCATACCTCAGTATCAGCAAGTCTGTGGCAAAATGGAAGCTTCGAAACTCCACCCAGAGGAGGGACCTGAGCAGAGAAGGACAGTGGGATTCAGGGATGCTGGCATACATATGCTAAGGAGGATTAAGTGCAGAGGTCCTGGAGTGTGCATCCCAGAGGAGAAAGGGCACTTTGTTGCAACTAATCCGCACAGAAAAGGCATCAGTTAGCAATTCGCCCACCTGAAGTGTGCCTTGCTGAATTTCACAGAGGTACCATTTGCACCAGCAACCCTTCCCTCCCTGCTATTAGCCCAGCCCTGCTAATGAAATATCTAAGCAGGGCAGAGGTTCTACAGATAGGAGGAGAGGGAGCCAGGTTTGGAACTAATCTTCCATAGCTCAGTAGGAGAAGAAAAGAAAGTGAGGCCAAGAAAGCAAGGCTGGGTGGCTCACATCTGTATTCCTAGCACTCTGGGAGCCCAAGGCAGGAGGATGGCTTGAGTTCAGGAATTTGAAATCAGCCTGAGCAAGAGTGAGACCCCGTCTCTACTAAAAATAAATAAACTAGCCAGGTTTTGGGGTGGGCGCCTATAGTCCAGCTACTTGGGAGGCTGAGGCAAGAGGATCCCTTGAACTTGGGAGTTTGAGGTTGCTGTTGAGATATGATGACACCATAGCACTCTAGCGTGGGCAACAGAGTAAGACTGTCAAAAAAAAAAAAAAGATCTCCACTCACAATCTATCTATCTATCTATCTATCTATCTATCTATCTATCTATCTCTCTGCCATATAAGAATAGAGTAAAAAGCAGTCACCTGAAAGTCAAGAAGAGGGCCTTCACCAGAACCCAACCTGGTAACCTGATCTCAGATTTCTAGCCTCCAGATCTACGAAAAATAAATGTCTGTTGTTTAAGTGACCCAGATTAGTATTTTATTATAGCAGCCTACACTGACTAAGAAAGTATGCTTTGGGGCGGCACCTGTGGCTCAGTGGGTAGAGCGCCGGCCCCATATACTGAGGGTGTTGGGTTCAAACCTGGCCCGGGCCAAACTGCAACAAAAAGTAGCCAGGCGTTGTGGCAGAGCCTGTGGTCCCAGCAAATCCAGAGGCTGAGGCAAGGCCCAACAGTTGGGGGTTGCTTTGAGCTGTAATGCCACAGCATTCTCCTGAGGGAGACAAAGTGAGACTCTGTCTCTAAAAAAAAAAAAGAAAGAAAGAAAGTATGCTTTGAAGGAAAACAATAAACTATGTTCAGGGTGTTCCAAGAGAAATACACACTATTTAAAACAAAGAAAAAAGAATGCTAAGAAAGATTTAAGACGCTGGTTCTGATCAGCTGAAAATGACAAATACAGGAGGCACCTGTGGCTCAAAGAAGTAGGGTGCCGGCCCCATATGCCGGAGGTGGTGGGTTGCAACCCAGCCCCAGCCAAAACTGCAAAAAGAAAAGAATAAAGCCCTTCACAAAAAGAAAAAAAAAAAAAAGCTGAGGCAAGAGGATCACTTGAGCCAGAGTTGGAGGTTGCTGTGAGCTACGACACTACAGCACTCTACCCAGGGCAACAGCTTGAGACTCTGCCTCAAAAAAAAAAAAATGTAAAATGACAAATACAGAATTAGCTAGATTGAGAGCAGGATTTGTTTATCTTACAAAATCCAGTCAGGGGCAAAAAAATAAATGGTTGTAAATATTTCAACTTTAGGCAAGCTTAACTAAGAAAGAAATATACACGGCTATCACAGAAAATACTCTGTGAATTTTGTTGTGAGTCACACAGTTCAGTCTTTGGTTCTATTCTCTCTCTATGCTCGCTTCCCTGGAAATCTCATCCAATTTCATGGCTTTTGTGTACAATCGATGGTTTCCTATTTAATATTTTCAAGCCAATCACCTCCAACATACATCTATAGTACAGACTCTCCATCAAATTCCAGACCCGTATATATTATATTCGACTGCCTCCTCAGTATCTCCTTTTTTTTTGTAGAGACAGAGTCTCACTTTATCGCCCCTCTGTAGAGTGCCATGGCATCACACAGCTCACAGCAACCTCCAACTCCTGGGCTTAGGCGATTCTCTTGCCTCAGCCTCCCAAGTAGCTGGGACTACAGTCGCCCGCCACCATGTCCGGCTATTTTTCTGTTTTGCAGTTCGGCCGAGGCCGGGTTTGAACCCACCACCTTCGATATATGGGACCAGAGCCCTACTCGATGAGCCACAGGCACCGCCCAGTATCTCCCTTTTGATGTCTAAAACATACCTCAAGCCAGGCACAGTGGCTCATGCCTGTAATCCTAGCACTTTAAGAGTCTGAGGCAGGAAGATCACTCCAGCCAAGGAATTTAACACCAGCCTGGGCAATAGCAAGACTCTGTCTCTACAAAAATGAAAAAATTAACCAGGCATGGTATTGTGTCCCAGCTACTCAGGAGGCTAAGGCAGGAAAACTGATTGAGCCCAGGAGTTAGAGGCTGCAGTGAGTTATGATACCACTGTACTCTGAGCAACAGAATGAGACCCTTTCTCAAAAAAAAAAACAAACTCAGATTGACATACCAAAACTAAATTTATCTTCCTTGTAAAATTTTATTTATTAGTTGATAACAACTCCATCTTCCCACTTGCTCAAACCAAAAGTCTTTTTTTTTTAACAGTTTAATGTATTTTAATAGCAAACTTACAGGAACAGCACAGAAGACAGACAACATTAAAAACACGTACTTGCATGAGGACAACTCAGAAACGTATAGTGAATGGATGGGATCTACTGTATGATAAAAACGCTACAAACACCATTTAGTTGCTGTCAATATGAAATTTACTTGTTTTAAAAAAATCCAAATGCTGGCATTGTCCAGAAAAATTTAGCAGGTTTATTTCTAATTGTTATAAAGTTGAACTGCTGAAACTTGTTCACTGAAACATTTTGACTCGCATTAATGCTGCACATCCCCGCATTTTATATTAAAAATTCACACACAAATGAAAATGGAAAAACTGCCAATACCT
>CAUYRH010145373.1:0-57314 GCA_963574655.1 Perodicticus potto
GCTGACAAATCCCAAGAAGAATTACAAAAGGAAACATAATCTGGTGCACTATCTTTAGAGCTCAGAGTCTTCTCCATTAATCAAGACAAGCAAAACAATAGGAAACAGAAACCCAGTCATTGCAATGCAGGGGCCAAACTGTGATTTTTGCAAACACAAACTGCAGCATATTAGCCTCTGCCCAGTAGTGATCCCTGCCTGTTCTCTCCTACCTCTAACCTGAGTCAACACAATGCCTTCCTACTTCTCTTCCCATGGCCTACAAGGAATTCATGATCTGGACCCTGCCTTCTCCAACCATTCCCCTGCCCTCCCCTCTCTTTACACTCTGGACCCCCCGGACTTCTTTCATTCTTCCCTGGTACCATCTCCTTCCTGCCACAGGACCTTTGCACATGCTCTCGCTTCCAACCAGAAAGCCTCACTCAGCCTTCCTCCTGTAACTTCTTTAACTCTACTACTGTTCTTCTCAGCTGCAAAGTCACCTCCCCCAGGGATGCTGTCCCTAAATAATTTTGTAGACTCTGTTTCCCCTCTGCACTTATCATAGTTGGCGTTTTTATTTCTTTTTGGAGAACTATTTGTTTAATATTTGTATCTGCTAGGATCAAAACTCCACGAGGGCCAGAATACCATATCTCTTTTTGTTATCACTATGTTCCCAGCACTCAACAAAAGAAAAATGAAAAACTGAACATTCAATAACTTTTGTTGAATGAAAACCTGAGACTTGCTAACATCTCACCCTCCCAAAGTAGACAAATAGTCACTCCTGACTCAGAAGTCTGACTTCCTTTAGGGGCAGGGGCAGAGAAGGAAAACCAAAATCCAGGGTCTGTTTGAGTAAGCGTCTACAGAAGTGTATATAATCCCCATGTTATGTCACATTTACAGTCATGACACGTTTGTTCCCTGTGGGGTTTTCAGAGGAATATAAATATAAACAGAGTGAAAATTAAGATCATTGGTCTTTCTTCCAGTTGAAAATTTCCAGTCTCACAGGTGCATGGAGCTCTTCCCTCCTCTGTTCCTTCCATGGCAGCATTTTACCCAGCCTCTTCTCCCAGCTGTGCCCTACGTGAGAGCCTCTTCCTGCCTCAGGTCTAAGCCTCTTCCTCTTCCCAGTAAATTATTAAAGAAATGTTCAAACACATGCAAGAGTAAAAAAATCCTGATTCAACCAATACCAACACGCGGCCAATTTTACTTCATCTTATGCCCCCGACCACCTGCCTTTCTATCACCACTGGATTATTTAAAAGCAAATTTGAGATACCATATTATTTCATTCATAAAGACTTCAATATGTATCACAAAAAGGTAAAAAAAAAATATTCCCTTATATGTCTTATAAATATTTTTAAATAATGGGTTTGTTCAAATTAGCATCCCAAGAAGAGCCACCCATTTGTTTGACCTTAAGTCTTTAATCTAGGGCAGCGGTTCTCAACCTGTGGGTCACGACCCACAGGAACTGTATTAAAGGAACGTGGCATTAGGAAGGTTGAAAACCACTGATTTAGAGGTTTGCCTGCCCTATTTTCTTTGCATTTTATTTATGGAAGAAGCAGATGATTTGTCCTACAGAACTTCCCACATTCTCTATGTTTTTCTTGCTTCTCTATGTTATTTCACCTTCCCCCAAAGTGCCTTTCAACATGTTCCTTTGTCCCCAATACACGTATTTCCTGCCTGTAAACTGGTATTTAGATCTAGAAGCTTGAGCAAATTCAAGTTTCACTTTTTGGCAAATTTCATAGGCAGTTCCATATATTTCCTACTATATCACATGGAGTCAGGCTGTTCTTTTTTGATGTTGAAAATGAATCAGTGGATTCAGGCTGTACGTTATAAAGTTCCCCATCGACTTTGCACCAGTGATTTTTAGCACCATTAAGGATCATTATCCAGCTCATTATCCAGCCCATTAGGGGTTTCCAAAAGGTGATATTCTAATTCTATTATTTATTCCACATTTATTAGCAGGATTTTTTCCATTTAAGCTCTTTAATTACCGTGAGATACACTTTTTGTATAAGGAAAAGCAGAATAAATGCTTGCTTTTTTTCCCCCTCTTTATTTAGTTTTCAGAATAATCAAAGGTGACAGTTTTTTTCAAAGGTAAGAAGTGAATTCAGTTGTACTGTCTGGAGTATTATTATGAATTCATGCATTTATAGATGCTGGTGGCTTTTAATCCACTAAAGCCATCATTCTTTGGGACACTCACATCATCCCATTCTCGGCCAGCAGGACCCTGGGCTCCTCTGCCATGACTCTTTAACAGCTTCCCTGCTGGTATGACAAGATGTTCATGGCTCCTCTGTACATTTTCTGATCCATCTGGGTCAGTTTCTCTAAGAATGCCTGGCCCTTAGGACATCCTTACTCGCCTCTGGTTTCACTTTCCCCAGCCTAACCAGTACCACAAACGCCCCAGTACAGCACTGCCATTCTGATCTTTCTGCTGTACAACAGACCTGCGTACTTAACAGACCAGTGGGCATTGCCATCTCTACACCCACCATGCGCATCCGAATCCGACTTATTCTCACATGAACCTGTCATCTGCCCTCAGACCTGCTGTTTACAACACCCTCCCTGGGGATCAGTACCTAAAGTCGGGTCAGAAAAAGCTGCTGTTGGACACAACCAGAATTCAGCCACCCCACTGTGAAAAGGTCCTCGGTGAGCTCTGGCTAGACCAGCCTCCCACCCTTTGCAGCCTTCACGAATTGTTTGAGGACAGACGTTCTGCTTTTCCCCTAACTGTCATGAGCCTGTGAGAAAAACACTTTTAAGAAGTCTTGATGAGGAGCAGGCCAGAATAGAAGATGGGAGAGAAGATGGTTTCCTGAAGCATGAAGCTGTGTCTATTCATATCTGACACTGTCCCCGGAAGAAGAGGCTGGTCTATAAAAGCCCAATAAGCCAGCAGGGCACAGAGCTCACACCTGGAACCCCAGCACTCTGGGAGGCCAAGGCAGGAGAACTGCTTCAGCTCAGAAGTTGAAGACCAGCCTGAGCAAGAGCAAGAGCCTGTCTCTACTAGAAATAGAAAAATGTTTGGCATCATGGCAAGCACCTTTATTCCCACTACATGGGAGGCTGAAGCAGGAGAATCACTCCAACCCTGGAATTCGAGGTTGCTGTGAGCTATGATGCTACAGCACTCTAGCCTGGGCAGTAGAGTGAGATTGTCTTTAAGAAAAAAAAAAAGCCCAGTAAGCCCTCCAGAAAAGCTGGCCATGAGTCATCAAAGCAGCTCCCCAGGTAGAGTGGAAGTGAGTGTGGAAGGGGCATAGCACCAACATCAACCTGGGGTGGAAACGGGCCTCTGCGGGAAGAGGGCAGAGCAGAGGGGTGACAGCAGCACTGACTGTCCAGGAGACCCACTCCCACCACACAGAGGATTCAAGGGCACAGCTGGAAGAGCGGACATCTGGCCAGGCAATCCCATGCCCCTCAGACACTGAGGTGGGATAAACGCGGTGAACTTCACTCACTCCTGACCGCATCCTGGGACCAAATGGACACAAAAGCAACGCTATCCTCCAGTGCCCAAACCCAACATCTGCCTCAGCACCCCACTCCCCAGAATCCCCACCCACCGATCAGCGACCAGCCCTTAGGACTCTGACTTCTCCATTCTCCATTTCTCCAGGCCCCCCTTTCTGCACAACAGGGTTCCTCCTTTAGTTCATAACACCGCCCCCGGACGGCTGCACTGCCTCCTGACCCATCTTCCTGAATTTCATCTCACTCCCCTTCAAGCCCTCCTCTGTTGCAGATTACTCCAGACACTTTTTAATGTTGCGCACCTAAATATAAAAAATGAAGATCAGAGCTCACCGCCAAATACTTTCATATTTCTGTACAAATTGAAAATGCCCTGCTGAATGCAAAATCATGTTTATTGTAGAACATGCTATAAAGAGAAATTAAAGGGAAATGAGAAAAATAAATAGATGTGGTCATACTTTCCTCCATTACCCCCGATTGTCTTCCCCTCTCCCCTCAAAGCTACTGCAAAATCACTGAAGAAACTTTGAATTATCTGTGTTCTTGATGTTGTGTTTAGGCTGGACTCGATTATTTAACCCCCAAAATGAGTCTGGATTATCTAAAAAGATTATATATTCTTATGGCTGAAAGTGATAGAAAAGTGATCAATTAAGGAATCTGTCCAAGAAATCAGAGAATGAAAATAAATAAAATTCATCTCCTGCTTCTAACTCTGTTGAATTCAGTCTGTTTGATATGCTTTGTCCACAGCTAAACTAAATCTTTCTGGATGGATTTTTACTTTCTCACCTGACCCCAGGATAAAACATAGAATCTGATGGGTTAAATAATTGCTAGGTGCTGCTTGGATGGTAACTCTTCAAATCAAATACAGAGTCAGAAGCAAATAGCATCCCTTCTCTGGTTCCAGGGAGCTGGCTTCGTGCTGCTGTCCCACCAGACTACAGCTGTTCACAGCAAAGATGATGCTGACATTTCTCTAGTTCCTTAAAGATCAAGAATCAATGTAGTTGACCTCAAACCTGGCTTAAAAACAGATCTAGCAGGCATAGTTGAAGATGCCTGAAAGTTTTTCCTATTTTCCCATTAAAGCAAATTACCCTGAAAAATAGCATCAGGAGTGAGCAAAGGTTAGAAAAATCTTCCCATAAGCGCTTTGAATTCTTTGTCACCCTTGGTTTCTTTCGCAACTGAACACAGCTCATTAGGGAGGTTACTGACTTGGGGGATGGCAACTTAAAGGGCAAAACAGGATATGTAAGCACAGGGCCCCCTGCTATGCTGTGATCTGCTGGAATTAATTGGCCTTGGGGTTTTTTTGTTGGTGGTGATGGTGGTTTTTTCCTTCCTTTCTTCCCTTTTTATTTAAGAGTCTCAGATGGGCAGACACTGAAACGACTTCTTATTTGCATGCAGCCTGGCCCAGCCAGGGTGAGCCGAGGACACGCCGAGCTCCCTCTGACTCGGCAAAGGCAGGAAGTCGGCTGCGAGAAGCCACTACTTTTCAAGCCCGGGTGGCTTTTTCTTCTTCCTCTCTCTGTCATTCATTCTGGAAGAAAACCTAAGTTTAATTTCAAACAGAACGCAACAACTTGGAAGGAGGAGATGAACCAGATGGGTCTTTCTTGTCCTCACTTTGATGTTGTCTCATTTAACCAGAAATGCTTCCTTCAGAGGTGGCTGAAAGGGACACACAGTGGGGGGTGGCCAGGCATCCTCCTCTCCAGACACCTGGGCAAATCCACGACTTTGATTCTTTGTCATTCCACCTGACAAGTCCCTTAGTGCTCCTCATGAATGGCTAAGAGGTGTGCGCAGAAGGGGTCAGTGCACAGAGAGATGGGCTCACTGCAAAGCAGTCCGGTCCTTTCTCGCCGACTTCCTGATGCCTTTCGCGTCTCAAGGCTTGAATCTCTTTCCCTGTTAGCTGCCTCCTTCCAGCTGATTGTGTGATTTGCAGCCCTGCTGTCAAGCACCTGAGACTCCATAAAAGATGTGCTCAGAGACAAAAACGGGCGACTTCGCTCTGAGATGGGGGGGGCAGGAAGAAAACAGGTGCAAATCGACGCACACCGTCTGTCTGTGGCCAGGGTCCAAGTCTTCTCTCTCAGACAAAACAACAAACTCTTCCTCCACAGAAACAGCAAAAATACATAATACAGTGTATTTATCTGCTGCCTTGTTCCAAGGAGCAAAAAATGGTGAGAAATTATGACACAGTAATCAGGTATATGATAATATTTAGTTATGCATAAAACTTCACTTTTGTGAGGATATTTTGTTTGTACGACCATCTTGAATTAATTTTTTCCCCACAGAGTGTGACAGCCCTGGGCATGGGTAGAACATCTTCTCAGACCTGTAAAGAGCTTCCACTAGTTGAATCAAAATAATCTCACAGGTCCCTGGCTCTCCCCACAGTCACAGTTCTTGTAGCTGTAAGGGACTCATCTTTTCAAATTTTATTAATGTTTTCTCTCTGACCAAATTGCTGTCCATATTTTTAACATGGTTTGCTAACACCTTCACTTCCTCACTAGCTAAATGTCTTGCCCAGATATCAGTTGGATTTGTACCACTGCAAAATTAAACTAACTCTGTATTGTGGGACTTGAGGGTTGACTCAAAGGTCAATACCAAAATACTACATCTTTTGAAGGGCCTAGAGTATGTGCTAACCTATGGAGTAGAACAAAGGTATGACTCAGACATCCAGAGAAGGACTGTCCTCTAAAACAGGGCTCCCTAGCTTTCTTCTATTTGATCATAGTATCTGGGGGAGATGTTATTTGACAGGTGGTTGTATTTCAAACAGAAATACAGATCTCCTGCCCACAGATCAGGGCTGGGTAGAAGGCAGAGAACACGTATGGCCAGCACGGGGCAAAGAATAAGCCATAATCTAGTAAGGTTCCATTTCTATTGGCCATGAAGATTATATTTCATTAGTCTTTGCCACCAAAATAATTTCCTCTTAATCCAACTTATCTGATGACTTTTAACATCATAGCTTTTTTTTTCTAGGTTTTTTAAGCAAGTGTTAGAGGCCAGGGCAAATCATGATAGGTTGGGTACAAATTCTTTTACATGGAAGACCATCAAATAAATGGTTTTTATAAAATCTACTTGCATCTGTGTGTCGATAAGTGCTGTCTGGGATGACATCCCTACTTGCCTGTCATTTGGACACACAGCCATGATAAGCCACCAGCAAGGCAGGTGGGTGTGTAGGGTTCTTTGGAACTGCATGGACACATCTGACTCTTATTCTGCATTTAGCTCTTTGACCTTATGTGGATTATTAACTATTTTTAGTCTCATTTCTTAATACATGGAATGGTGATAACACTCACAGGGTTGCTGTGACGATCACTTATTTGAAGAGGTTGACACAGTACGATAAATAGATGATTAGAGGGGAGATAGTTAGATGGATGAATGGATGGATTTCTAGGTAGATAGAGGGAGAGACGGATGGACGGATCAATAGATACACAGACAGATAGTTGGGTACATGGATGGATAGATAGAAAGAGGGATGGTGGATGGATGGATGGAAAGATACAGATAGATAAATAGATGGAAAACAGCAATATAGATGTAGGGAGTAAGGGATGAAGGGATAATACAGATAAATGAATGGATAGATAGAGGGGTAGGAAAAAAAGGAAGAAAGGAAAGGAGGGAGAGAGGGAAGGAAGGAAGGAAGAAAAGCAGGGAGGGAAGAAGGAGAAACAGAAGAAGAGATGAATTGGCATCAGCAAAAGAAGAGTTGCTCCTTCTGGGATCTGATGCTGAATGGCTTGGTGCTACAGTTTTCCTCTGACCCAGGAGCCTGGAGCCTGACACCAACCAGATGGAACCGGACTGGCGGAAATAGGGTGACTGCCCTGTGAGGCTGGGCCAGGAGACACGGCTATAAGAAGACTACCAGAAACTCCATGGCTGAGAGAGGTCCCTGTTTCATGCGTTGGCCCAGAGTGCTCTTTGCAGAGCCACAGAATCATGTTGCAATGAAGCCAGACAGCCACCGACAGACCACCTGGCCCAGCTCCCTGCTTCCAGATGTGTCTGTGCACAGCAGAAGGCCAGACGTGGGGATATTGTTGGAAGCGACACACCAGCACACACATACACGCATGCACACGCATGCCAGAAGCACACACACAAATACGCACGGATGTGTGTGGGCATGCACACGAATCCTCTGACCTGCCCTACTCACCCTCCTCCTACTTAGGGCCTGCCTCCATCCTGGCTGCAGAACAGGGCTGGGCAGGAGGCAGGGAACACCGAGGGCCAGCACGGGGCTCCCCCATCCTGTGTCCGTCCCAGGCTGCACCTCCGAGTCTAACACCTCCCGCCACCCGGACACTCCATTACTCATCTCCTGCCTGCCCTGATGTCAAGCTTTCAGGCTGAACTAACTCCCAGGCCATGTCAGCCTGTCCACCACCTTCAATGTCTCAGGCCCTGCTGGGACCTGCAGCCCAGCTCCCGTCCCCTCTGGTTCCCATGACAGCTCCTGACAGACACCACCTCTCACTCTGCCAGCACAGATTATGACAACCCCATCCTAGTCCAAGTGTGCAGGTGGCAAATTCTCCCCAACTGAAAAGCCAATTTTTAGTAGCACTTGCTCTTGGGAAGCTCTTACATATTCAGGAAAAGCTTGAGCATCCCCACACGAATGCCTCTCTGCTACCCATGCTGGGGCCAGCTGGAGCATGTCTGAGTGATGCAAACGAACTGTAAGCTCCAGAGGCAGTCTCCAGAGAGAGGGAGGAGGGAGAGGCAGGGAGGGGAGCTCCCCCTAAACATTTGTACGCGCTACAGTAACTGACATTTCTATGCCCATGACAACAGTGTCACGTCTCGAGTGGAGACGGAACGCTTACTGTGGGGAGTTGGTGCCCTCTCTTGCCTGCTACCAGCAAAGCTTCCATGAAGCTAAATGAAGGAAAAGGGGGAATACAAAACTCTTCATATTTCGAGATAGATGGTGGGTCTGGCTACCCTACACCTGTCTCTCAGCCATCATGGTCCATCCTTTCTCTCTTCCTCATGTCCCACCTACCTATGCAGGCACGGTTGGACAGGATGGACCTGGTAAGGTCTCATGCTCAGTGGCCACTGAGCCCAAGCCCAGACCCATCTCCTGTCACCAGGGGTCTGCATGTTGCAGCTGGGACAATCAGGGGTCTGTATGCCCATCAGGCCTGCCCTGTGCACTTGGTCTCCCTGTATTTCACACAGCTGTAAATTGACGAGTCATAACCGCATTAGTCTCCGGGTACGACGTGGGGTTTCGACGTGTGCGTGCAACATGGAGTGATGACGTCAGGCTCACTAACGCATCCATCACCTCACTTTGTGGTGGTACACTGGGAATTTACTTTCTTTGTTGTTTCAAAATATACAAAATTACAAATGACTGCAGACACCCTGCTGTACAACAGATCTCAGAACCTGTCTCTGCTGTGCAGCCGAAAAGCCGTGGTGTCCTCTGAGCAGTAGCCACCCCCACCCACCAGCCTCTGGTAACACTGTTCTACTCTCTTCCTCCATGAGTTCAAGTCCTTATACGGTCCACACGTGCAGTCATGTGGCACTTGTCTTACATAACATTAACTTTCCATTGCAACCACATTTAAGTGACGCTCCAGGGCATTAACACATTCACAGTGTTGGGTAATCACCACCACTGTCATTTCCAGAACGCCATCTTTCCAAACCGAAACACTGTCCCCATGACACACTCACTCCCTATCCCCCCAGCCCCCAGGCCCCCGGCACCCACCCCCCACTCAACTTCCTATCTCCCTGAATTTGACAAGTCTGGGATCTCACTCAGCATGACGTCATCCAGGTCCCTCCAAGCCGTAGCTGCGTCAGAAGTTCCTTCCCTTGGAAGGCGGCATAGCATTCCTTTGTGCGGGCAGAGCCCAGCTGGCTCGTCTTTTCATCTTTCCATGGACGCTGGGGCTGCTTCCGCCTCTCGGCTGCTGTGATTGTGGGGGTATACATAAAAGTGAGCCCCAACTTTCAATTCCTTTAGGAGATTCCTAGGAGTAGAACTACTGGACCATAAGAGAATTCCAAGTTTAATTTTCTGAGGTGCTGTGACAGACACCGCCCTCACTCTGCCAGCACAGATTGTGACAATCCCATCCTAGTCCAAGTGTGCAGGTGGCAGATTCTCAGTTGGATCACATCTTTCCCTCCTTCCAGCCCTCTGGTGACTTCCCATGGCACCTGGTCAGCAGGTTGACAGAAGCTGGCATCCTGCCAGGCCTGCCCTGGGCCCTCTGGCCTTTCCTCATATTCCTTTGTCCCTGTCTTGCCTCATTCTAGCCTCACGGGCCTTCTCCCCGCTGCTGGAAGCTTAGAGCTCTTCCCCACCCTATGACCTTCCTGTGGGCATTGTCCACGCCTGTCACTCCTTTTTTCTCCTATCTTCCAGGTCTCAGGTTAAATGCCATGTTTTCAGGACAGGCTAGCCTCCTGCCCCAGCCAAACCTGATGCCCCAAGACAGCCTGGCTCCCAGTTGACCGACGAAGCTCATGTGGGCAGGGCCCCTGTGCCACCGCCATCTGGAATGCAGTCTACTAAGTGGAGAGTCCTGTTATGTTACAGGAGGTGGCTGGGCCTGATGTTTGGGAGCGAGGCTGGAGCTTATTATGTAAGCACAGAACAGGGCTCATCTTCACTGAGGGGAGAGCTGGGCTCCTCCCATCAGCACCTGTGCACTTTTTATGCACCACACAGCCACCTCCAGCCCATCCTGCTGTACTCAGTGGAATGTAACTTAAGCATATTACTTAGCCTATCATAATACATTGTCCACATGCTCGCTTTTATCACCAGATTTAACACTAGTTACAGGTCAGAAGCAAATGCGGTTTATCTTACTCATCTCCCTGTTGTTAACCTGGTCCTGAGCTGTGCTGCTAGTAGACAGGTTTCTACAAGTTGACTGAAATGATTTGGTGGCTCGGTGCGAATACGTCTCTCAAAATATTATCATTTATGAACATATCCTATTTCTAAAAACAGCCTCAAATCAACGTGGTTTCTTGTTTAGGTAATTGTCAAACCTCTGAAATTGCTGTCTAGCCATATTGCCACTAGAGTGAATGTGTGAGGCACCAGCACGCCGCCCAGAGAGTGTAGGAGTGACCACCTTACCCTCTACACCTGTCTACACCTGCCGTGTTTGATCAGCATTCAGACTGTGGGCCTAAGGTATTTGTGTGCACATGTGTGTGAATGTGAATAAGGCCACCACTCACTGAGTTCTTTTTTTGTTTTTGTTTCTGAGAAAGAGTCTCACCGTGTAGCCCTCAGACGAGTGTCATGGCGTCATAGCTCACAATAACCTCAAACTCTTGGGTTCAAGCAATCCTCCTGTCTCAGCCTCCCAAGTAGCTGGGACTACAGGCACCTGTCACAACGCCTGGCTAGTTTTTCTATTTTTAGTAGAGGCTGGTCTGCACCTCCTGAGCTCAAGCAATCCACCTTCTTTGGCCTCCCAGAGTGCTGGGACCACAGGCATGAGCCACTACGCTCAGCCTCTTTGCTGAGTTCTTACATCTCGTAAACCTGGAGTGCTAGGCTGTGGTACCATGCTAAGGTTTTATGTATATATTATTTAATCTTTGTGCAATCCTGCAGTACAAGTGTTTATGGAAAGGAAACTTGATTTGTAGTAAGATTGAATAACCCTGGAAGACCACACAGCAATTGAACCATGGCACTTATTTGAACTGAAAACTACCTGATTGCAAAGCCTGAGCTCTTGAGGACTTTTCGTGGATAATTAAAGACTTTATCTTCACTAACGTCCTCACTAAACCCATTTGCTTCTTCACTTCATCCTCAGTGACAGAGAAACCAACCACATCCTCTGAATCAATCGTATTTCTCAAGGTGGGACGGCCTCCCCGAGGACAGAGACTGCAGTTTCAGGAAAACATCAGTTCTTGTAACAGTCAGGACAGGCAAGGCCACAGTACTGTAAGAATCAACCTCAAAATTGCAGCGGCCTCCAAAAACAGTTTATTTCTAGCTCGCGTTTACGTCCATCATGAGTCAGCTGAGCTTCTGCTCCACATCTGGCACCAGATGAGTGGCAGCCTCCAGCTGGAGCACTGCTGACCGGAAGACAGAGAGGGAAGCAGAGGCCGGGATGACCTGCTGTGATGTCATCAGAACCTGAAACCGCATCATAGGCCAAGGCAAGACCCAGCTACTGCGTCGAACAATAATACCACAGTCCCTCAGAAATCTCTGTCACTGTGGAAGAAGCAAATTGTGCTAATCTAGTAAGAACACGTTTGTTCTTTATTCCACAAACTCACACACAGCACTCTGCTATTCCTGCCAAGTACCATGAAAACTACAACAGAGCAGAACCTCTGTGAGTAACCCCCGGGACTGTAACAGACTGGTCAACACGTGGAAGTGGTCAGCATGGAATTCCAGAGGCTCTTGGGAAATTCTTACAACTTCAGGAAAAGCGGGCGCATCCCCACACCCATGCCTCTCTGCTACTCATGATGGGGCCAGCCGGAGCAGGTGCAAGTAACGCAAACCAACCGCAAGCTCCAAAGGCAGCTCCTATACTGATATGCACATAAGGTGCACGTCCAGTCCAGGAAAATTAGGTCAACTTAAGGAGGTGGTGAGTACAGGGAAGTGGTCAGCTATGGAGGTTCTCCCATACTTTTTTTTTTTAATTTAAAAACCTAGGCTGGGCACAATGGCTCACACCTATAATCCTAGCACTCTCGGAGGCTAAGCCACGTGGATTGCCTGAGTTCAGGAGCTTAAGACCAACCTGAGCAAAGCAAAACCCTGTCTCTACAAATAGAAAAAAACTAACTGGGAGTTGTGGCAGGCACCTGTAGTCCCAGCTACTTGGGAGGCTGAGATGAGAGGGTCAGTTGAGCCCAAGAGTTTGAGGTTGCTGTGAGCTGTGACACCACAGCACTCTACCCAGGGCACAGAGTGAGACTTGATCTCAAATAAATAAACCAATAAATAAATAATAAAAATTAAAAGACAGCAAGGGACTTCAGAACTTAGAACTCAGAGTATGCATCTTCCTTTTTTTAAGGAATATGAAATAAGACCTTTTATTAAACACAACTAACAAGAATATAATAAAACTCAAAAACAGACTCTTCTACCCAGGGGTATGTTATATTTCCTAATAGTCAGCAACTCAAAGATAGCAATATTTCCACCACTAAACTTTGACTCTGTACTCTCACCAGAGCTCTGTAATTCACATGCGGGGTGCCTTGGGGGCCTCGTTGCCCAGTGTCAGCGTCACCTTTGGAGTCACTGCCATGGTGGGGCTGCCTCCCCACCGCTCGTCTGCTACCGGGCGATCCCTCTGCGCCTCCAACTGTCTCCTCCAACTGTCAGTCTCTTTCTCCCTGGTGAGTTCTCGTTTGTCTGAAAGCTTCATTCCATTTCCCTGGAATCTGCTCTGCTTCTCCGAAGTTCTCCTCGTTCTCCCATGTGGATTGAGCTTAACTTAAACAGCTTCAGAAACATTGAGTTTGCCAGTAAGACTATGTCCGAGGCGAATTTTGCCTATTTTTATACCCCAGCGACGCCCATTGCGAGCAAGACGTGCACAGAGCCGGCGGTAATGACCACAGCCATCCTGACAGCAGCAAGCCAGGCCACTCTTGGGCCTCGTGCAAGCTTTGCTAGGATGGCGGTGGCAGCACTTGCCACCCCCGCAAGCACGGGGGGGACTGCGATGTCACTCACATCCGGTGCTCAGGAGGGATGGAGTTCCCTGGGAGGTGGGGTCCCATTCACTGCGTTTGAGAATCAGCATCTGGATTTGCATCCCAGCTCTCCCAGAGCAAGGGCAATCAATTAACCACTCCTCCGTCACGAAAACGGCCCTAACAATAAAGTCTACTTCACCGGGCTGCTATTAATATCCACCTTCAAACAGGATTCTACTCACTCGCTAGGCCATGTGGTGCTTAACTGACCGGCAAATGCCCGTGACACAAGGGCAGGCCCTGTGTGTTGTTCCCAGATGGATCCCAGGCCCAGGGCAGTGCAGGGCCCAATATGTGTTGAACAAAAGTGTGAATGAACTTGAGACCCAGGGTCCGAGTGTTTGGCTAGGTGCTGTCTCCTCTGTTCTTCCTGGTCAGATGGTACAAGGGCAGGGACTGTCTGTCTCCCTATTCCCAGAACTTATTCCAGTACCTGGCACAGAGAGTGTGCCCAATAAACATTTGTCAAATAAATGGTTAACAAGCTGTTGTGCGTAGTAAGTGTCTCTCCTTGTATGTGTATTAACAACTACACAACGAACATTAGCTGTGCCCACCACAGGGGCCTGGTTGCCACGATTACTTTAACTAAATCAAACATTTTAAAATTCCATTTCTCAGTCCCATCCCAAGTACTCAGCAGCTCCGGGTGGTTGGTGACCACCATTTTGGACAGCACAAATATAGATGGAAAATTCACCAGTACCGGGTGCAGAGAGAGTGGAACAATCACACTCTGTTGGGCGGGACTGCCAACCACCACAGCCTCCATGGAAAGAAGTATAGAATGAACTCAAAGTGGACCTTCCATTCGATCCTGCAATCCCATTGCTCGGTAACTACCCAAAAGAAAAAAGTCACCTTACCATAGGACGTCTGCACTCAAATGTTTATAAACAGCTCAATTCACCATTGCAAAGATGTGGCAACAGCCCAAGTGCCCATCGACCCATGAATGGGTTAATGAACTGTGATATATATACACCATAGAACACTATTCAGCCATAAAAAGGTGGAGATTTTACATCTTCTGTAATAAGCTGGATGGATTTGGAGAATACTCTAAGTGAAGACTCCCAGGAATGGAAAAACAAGCATCGCATGTGTTCAGGGCTAAGTTCACACCAATAGGTTAACAGCTATGTGCTCACTCGAGAGAAAAACTCATTTAAATTCAAGAAGACGGGAGGGGAGGAAAGAGTTTGGCAAATCCCACCCAAAGGGAACAACGTGCAGGTGTGTGGCACACTTCCATTTACCTTACAAATGCAGACAGTGGAGCCTAATTGTGTGTACCCTTATGTGAATCTGAAATGTTTAAAAAAGAAAAGAAAAATTCACCACAACATGAAGATTGACCTTGATGAGAAGCATGGCATACCACAGCCTCCCAAGGTGCCTGGCAAGCTTCTCCAAGCCTGCCTGGGAAGAAGAGGGAGACGGCTAATTGTACATGTCAGCCCGACGGGGCCACCAATGCCAGGTAGGAGGCTGCACATTACCTCGGAAGTGTCTACGTTTCCGGGTGAGAGTAACATTTGAATCCCTGGACGTTCTCCCTAGGGTGGCCTCATCTAATCAAGTGAAGGGCTAAATGGGACAGAAAGGCTGAGAGAGGAGAATTTGCTGTCCCCCAGCCAGACTGTCTCCTAGCTGGTCATCCCTGACCTCCAGGTGCAGCCCCAGACCGTACCTGCCCCACTGGTTCTCCTGCGTCTCCAGAGAGCTGACCACAGGTCTGGGGCTTCTCGGCCTCCGCAGTCACATGAGCTAGGTGCTTATGAATCCATTCAGTGTCTCTCTGTCTCTCCCCCACCATCCTGCTCTGCCTCTCGCCTCCCGCCTTCTCTCTCTCTCTTTCTCTACACGTGTATAACCTCTGACTAGTTCTACTTTTCTGGAAAACCCTGACTAATACAAAGAGATCAGAGAATCTTTCCTCTGTGCAGATGACAAAGCTGTGACTAAAAGAAAAGGGGCTTTTCTTGGGCCTCCCCACCAGCCGAGTTTCCGGCTTCCAGGCTCTGGTTTTGGAGCCAGCCGGCGCTGCAGAGCAAAGCAGAGGCTTGAAGGGCTGCATTGAGCTGGCCTGGGGGCACAGGTGCTGCTGGGCCTGGTTGCCTGTGGTTGCTTCCATTAACCAGGTTGCAGCAACCTGACAGAGGCCCACACTTCTTGGGCTGCCCATGCCAAGTTCAGGGAGAAGGGGTCTGACCTCTAGTGAACTGGGGCATTTGTGAGGCGTGGCCTTCTCAAGTGGTCTGGCTCCTAGTGGGGGATTTTCAAGGACAAGGTCAGAGGCTAATCTCTGTGGCCTGTCTCCAGGCCAGCCAGGCATAGAGAAACCATAATTACAACAAAAAATGGAAAGAGCCCAGTAAAATGTGCAGGTCTAAACTTTCCATGCCTTCCACCCAATAACCCGTGTAAGATCAAGGAATCAAACAAGGTCAGGAATATTACTTCGTTCAGCTAAGGTGACTCCACACACCTTCCTGCTTCCTGGAGGGCACCTGTCCCAGTGGAGGTGCGAGGGAAGTCACCTGGCTGTCCTTACCACACCTGCTCTATGGGAAGCAAACCCACAGTTTAACAGGCTTAGCACGAGATGCCCGGCATTGGCACTTACAGTCTTAAATGAATAACTCATCACCCCTGACCTCCAGGATCCTTATTTGTAAAGGAGTTGTAATAATATCTAACTCATGCCATCTTTGCAAAAGTTGCACAGATTTAAATGAGACCTCCTGTATTGGGGTTTCTCGATCTTAGCACTGTAAACATCTAGACCAGATAATTCTTCCCTTTCAGTGTCTGTCCTGGGCACTGTGGGACACTTAGCCGCATCTCTGGCCTCTACGCACTGGATGCTGGGAACACTCCCCCCAGCTGGGGCAACCGAAACGTCTCCAGATAGTGCCAAATGTCCCCTGTTGTGCCCAGATGTTCACTGTTATTAACACACAATGATTTTAAAGCAACCTCAGAAATACTTCCAAATACGAATTGGTTGTATTAATATTTGCAAGAAGACTGTGACACAGAAAATGTAAAAGCCACTGAGGTTCTCCATGGGAATGCTTAACAATTGTTACGTTGTAGGCTTGAAGTCCTGCTTGTTCATGTAATAAAGTGTGAGCACATGTGGGCCATGGATGGAGAAGACAGACCCAGTAGTCCCCAGTGGGAGAGCAGCGGCCACAAGCACCCAGCTGTCTCTCACCCCTGACGTGCTACCCACCAGACGTACCCCTCCACGGGGCAGGACCCTTCTTTATCTTTGTACTTTTAGCATCCATCTTAGTTAATTCAGAATGATTTAACAAAGATCCCATAGCCCAGCGGCTCAAACCACCGACACTTGTTTCTCAGAATTCTGCAGGCTGGATGCCCTGGCACAAGGCACGGGCAGATCCACGGCTGGGGAGGGCTCCTTCTCCTGGTTTGCAGAAGGCCACCTTCTCACTGTCCTCACTGGGTAGAGAGGAAAGAGCTCATCTCTCTTGTGTCTCTTCTTACGACCTTCAGACCTGGCCAACTCCCCACCTCCTCATTGGGGATGAGATTTCAGCATATGAATTTGGGGGGGGACATACACGTTCAGTTCATAACACCTGAAGCAGTACCTGCCTGATGCATGGGCGGGGCTTAAACATTAAATTTGCATAGAATAGTAATTCTCAACCATACTGGCATATTGGAATTATCTGTTTAAAAATTAACCAGCTTAAAAAAAAATACATCCTCATCCCTGGGTCCTGCCCCCAGAGATTCTGATCTGGGACATTTTAAGCTCTGCTGATTATTCTAACGTGTGGTCAGGGATGAGAACCACTGGCGCAGAAAGAACACCCAACGCCTCTTGCTCGGCACACAGAGGGACATATTCCACAGGGGCTCCCACCTGGGCAGCTGCCCCTTTTCCCAGGGCCCAAGGGGCCCAGGGTCCACTCCAGCCTGTCCTTCCTCCTTGTCACCCATATGTGCAAGTCCCCAAAGCATATGTCCCTCCTCATCTGCCTTAAATTCTCCTGAGTTCATTTCTGCATCACTGGCCTTCTCACAAGAATCAAAGGCCACTCAACCCCAAAGCCAAATGCAGGTTCTGGAACCTTCCTGTAACGGTTAGATAATGAAGAAGGATGAGGACAACCGAGGTGCTGGATATGAGAGCAGTGGAGAAGGGGAAAGGTTTGGGAAGAGAAGAAATTACCCAATTCTCCTCCACGGGTTTTAAGAGTCATTAACGATGGCATGTGCAAGTCTTCTGGAGGACAGAGCTTTGGGGGGATTTCCGTCACATCAGGGAGGGGGAATGTGAGGCTTCATGAACTTCTGAGGCTTTGGCGCCTCAATTTTGAGTCTGTCAAGTCTCCAAGCACAGGGACATTAGGGACCAGGCCAGCGGCAAAACGCCAGGCTTAGCCCCGCGGCTCAGTTCTGCCGCAGGTGCAGAGCAGAGGTGTGGGATGTTTAGGTGCTGATTTTCCTGGTGAGTTTCTGTGACGGAGCCCAGAGAAGGTCAGCCATCAGCTATAAGACCTATAAGGAGAAGGCGAAAGTGCAGCCGAGATTTTTCTCATTTTTCACATGGTATTCGGGAGAAAGGGGAGGAGATATTTACACCATTAGACCTGAACGCTCTCAGCCCCTGTAGGTTATTTTACTGACTTTTCCAAATTTCAGATTATTGGCTGGGTGCCTGTGGCTCAATGGTTGGGGCACTGGACACATACACTGGGGCTGAAGAGTTCAAACCCGGCCTGGGCCTGCTAAACAAAACAAACAACAAAAAGCCAGGCATTGTGGCAGGTACCTGTTGTCCCACCTATTCTGGAGGCTGAGGCAAGAGAATCACTTGAGCCCAAGATTTTGAGGTTGCTGTGAGCTATGACAGTTACAGCACTCTACAGAGGGCAACAAAGTGAGACTCTGTCTCAATAAAAAAAAAATTCAGATTATAGACAATTGGTGGTTAGTAACCCAAACAGAAGATTCACTTACATACACTTTTTACATAAGACCCCCAGTAAACGCACTCCCACAAAAAGCAGATAGAAAAAAGAGACAATTTTTATCAAATTGTGTCACCATCATCTCTCTATTGCTTTGCAAAAGGGTTTTTTTTTTTTTTCCTTAGGAATTTTTCCTTCACTTGTACTTTTCACACCCAGGTCATTGGTTTTAGCCAAGTGCGACGGAAAAGAACAGGCGTGTGTGAACAGGGCCTGTAAAATCCCTGCCCAGCCAAAGGGCTTTGTTTAACCCATTGGCAGTTCGGACACTGGGCACCACATTCTTGGTGAAAAGCCTGTTTCACAGAGAGAGTGCATTCAAGGAGAAAATCAAGCTTGAATTGCCATTTCTAAGGCAGACTTTGAAAGACAGATGGAAGAAGCGGGTTCCATGGGAAAGGAAAGAAGGAAAGAAAAGAGAAGCAACAACTTGCCAAAATAAAGCCAGCTGCGGCTGGGAGCTTGTTCAGAATTGCCGGGAACCTTGGGAACGGCCTACTCTTCTCTCCTGGGATGAGACCCAGGGCAAAATGACAGTTCAGTGACTGGAAATCCTTTCTCCAAGGCCAATCCCCAGGCAGAAAGCGTGAAAAGACCTTGCTAAAGCCTTTCTCCTCTTTAGAGACGCAATCATGGAGTCAGTAAAAGGCGCACAAAAATCCTCGGTAGGAGGTTCTTTCCGAGGCCTCGCTGACCTCCAGAAGGTTCTGAGGGAGCTCTCTAGAAGGTCTGTGAATGCTCCTGAATTGTGCTGATGCTGAGAACAGGCCAAGTTCAGAAGAAGGGTTCTAAGCCTCTTTGGTCACGTGTAGATGACATTTGATTTCCTGCCCATCGCCCTGGGCACACGTGCTGGCCTTCACCAATGTAGACAGAGCTGGCCACGTCCAGCACTGTTTTGAGACATTTAATTTTTCTGATGTTCTCAAGTACCCAGTATATGTTAAAAGGAGGTGTTCTAGAGTACCATATTTTCTAAGTATCTTTTTGTTAAAACCTGTATGAAATAGCATTTTTTGGAAACAGAATAGCTGTTGGGCAGTATGTCCTTGGGCAGGACATACCGGGTTTATGCCTGGGTCTGAGGGGAGAGTTTGCTTTTACTCTGCTACACCTGTAATTGGCTGATTTGCCAACACCTAGTCTTTCTAGATGTCAAAGAGGTTGCCGGAGTTTGTCAAACATCCAGTTGGGTAAGCAATTTTGTATATTTTGTATTAACACTGATAGAACAGAAATTTTTGTCTACAGTGTTTCTGCCCTATCTCTACCATCTAGAACATAGATCACCTGTGATCCCAGCATTCTGGAAGGCCGAGGTGGGTGGAGTTCGAGACCAGCCTGAGTGAGAAGGAGACCCCATCTCTACTAAAAATACAAAAACTAGCCAGGCATAGTGGCAGGCACCTACAGTCCCAGCTACTCGGGAGGCTAAGGCAGGAGGATCACTTGAGCCCAAGAGTTTGAGCTATGACCCCACAGCACTCTACCCAGGGTAACAGAGTGAGACTCTGTCTCAAAAAGAAAAAAAAATGTTGTTGAAAGGCCTTTCCTGGGTGGCGCCTATGGCTTAAAGGAGTAGGGTACTGGCCCCATATGCCAGAGGTGGCGCGTTCAAACCCAGCCCCAGCCAAACCTGCAAAAAAAAAAAAACGAAAGAAAAAAAGGTCTTTCCTCCTAGGTGCTGATCAAGCACCCATAAGAAGCAGGCACCCTGCTGGACACTGTTATGATACAGGGAAATGTGGGTCTCCAATGGCAAAATGTCAG
Organism: Perodicticus potto; assembly: GCA_963574655.1. NCBI lineage: Eukaryota > Metazoa > Chordata > Mammalia > Primates > Lorisidae > Perodicticus > Perodicticus potto. The sequence continues at coordinate 20,121 of CAUYRH010145373.1, forward strand.
GCTTCAGACCCGCCCACACGGTGACCCACGGAGCACGGGCAACAGTCTGGAAAAACTCACCTCACCCCAGAGCTGAGCCAGCCCTGCTCGTGTTTATGCCTGACGCATTCTCATCTCACCGCAGAGACGGAGTCTGGGCCGTGACCACGGTTCCCAGCCCCAAGGATTGATTGCCTGCTGGGAATAATATTTTTCTCCTTTTCACAAACTGTCAGAGCCTCCCACACCATGCCCTTCAGGCCCTTGATCTGTGAGCCTCCTGGGATTTTTCCGAAGTGGAGCAAATGACATCAATCATGAAAACGCCATAGCAGACAGCTCCATGGTAAGGCGTGAACAGAGAAAGAGCGTCCCAATTTCAAGTCAAAACATGGCAGTGCAGTGGCGCTGGGCAGGCTGGAGCCGGCTGTGGGCCTGCAGTGAAGCCGGGAGGGAGCTGGACAATCTCCTCCCTGGGGAAGGAGAGCTCATGTCCTCCCAGAGGTCGATGGCTGAGCTTGAGAGAGAGAAAGAGAGAGGAAAGCGTCAGCCAGTGGGGTTGTCTAGAAACTCAGCCATCGTGGGTACCTGCTGTGCCCTGGTGCTGTGCCCCGCAACTCCCTGTCAAAGAGGCCCAGTAAGGGCACTGCAGGGCACATCTGCTCCCAGGGTCAGGCTGGAGAAGGGGCAGGGGTCCCAGCAGGCAGGCGCATGGATGGAGGAGTGGCTCCAGACTCCCCAAGGCCTCTCCCCACTGGAGGATCCCGCTCCCACCTCCTCCCCAGAAAAAGGAGCACATTGAAAGTCCAGAAAGATGGAGCCCTATTAGTGGGGGGTATTTCCTGGGACCTGGATTTAGGGTGCAGGGGACACAGTATGGTGAGGTGGATGTAGTCTGTTTCTCTTTATCCACAGGTGCGTTATCCAGGTTGTTATCAGGAGCACCTGCTGCTTCCACAATACCAGTTTGTTTTAAAAGCTCATCCTAAGAATCATCCAGTTGCTTCCCGAAGATTCCATACCTGGGAACCTAAAGCCCAGGTCCCCTGAGGACACACAATTTCCTCCTTGGTTCCACCGCCTGGCGGGTCTCAGCCCCAGCCTCTGCAGTATTCTCCGCCCTCAGCCTCAGCCTTCCAGGTGTGACACACTTCACGTATCTCATCCTGCAACACCAGGGAACGCGGAGGGCTGCCCAGTGACTAACAGGTGCCAGTGTGGCTGGAGTGGAACCCCTGGACGAGGGGTTCCCAGCCCAGGTGGGGTGTGGGGGGACAGCTCAGGATTTCATCACGCTCCTCAGAGCAGTGTGCAGCTTTAAGCTTCTGAACTGTGAATCCCTGAATTTTCCATTGAATAGTTCAGGACCAAGGTTGACCACGGGCTGCTGAAACAACAAAAAGCAAAATCACACATAAAGGGAATGATTGTAATCACACAAGAGAATGGTTGTAATTGCACGTGTAGGAAAAGACGTCTTTACAGGCACTATTTTGTAGTAAGAAAAGATCACAACATAAACAATGATCAAAGGAGAATTGATTAAATAAACTAGGGCACAGCCAGACACCTGAACAGAATACTGTGCAGTCGTTAAAAAGAAAAAGTTCAGTTCCACATGTGCTGATCCTAGAACACTTTTCATGACAAAATAAGTAAATAAATAAATAAATAAGTTAGACACAGAGCAGTGTGCCAGTAAGCCATATTATATATAAACAGGAGGAAAGTATTTTGTAGCTGTAAAACTATTAACAGTGGCTGTTTCTGGAAAAGAAACTGGGTGGCCACAGATAGGCCTAGAGAGAAGCTTATTCTATTTATAACCTTATTTCTGCATTTTCAGTTGCTTAACATATGTTTATGTTTGTTATTTAAAAATGGTTAAATAATTTATTTTTAATAAAAATTGGAATTTCAAACCATCTGACGGATCTTTCCATTGCCATGGATGGAACATTAGAATGAATGGCTTTTTGATTAGGCAGACACTTCGGTGGGCTTTTTTTTTTTTTGAGACAGAGTCTCAGTCTCTTACCCTGGGTAGAGTGCTGTGGTGTCACAGCTCACAGCAACCTCAAACTCTTGGGCTTAAGCAATTCTCTTGCCTCAGTCTCCCAAGTAGCTGGGACTAGAGGCACCCGCACAACACCGGCTATTTTTAGAGACGGTGTCTCGCTCTGGCTTTGGTTCAGGCTGGTCTTGAACTCATGAGCTCAAGCAATGCACCCGCCTCGAATGCTGGGATTACAGGGTGAGCCACTGTGCCCCACCGTGGTGTGCTGCAGTGATTGAGAAGCCAGGTCCTCTGATCACGGTCTGGAGGAATCTATGCTTTGCATGATAAAGCAACATGGATGTTACACTTTGCAAATGAGAACTTCGCATTTTCTGGGAGAGGATGAACAGGAGAGGCTTGTGGAGCTCTTGAACTGAGAGAAAGTAAGGAGTTTGTGGGTGTGGAGTCAGGCCATGTGGCAGCTAAGTTGAAAGACAGCCAGTTAACCCTGCCTGCAACAAGTTGGAGCTGCCTATCATTCACCTGGCTTGGTTTGGTTTGGGTTTTCACAGCATGAATGACATTTTTTGCTTGTAACAAGAAATGAAAGAAAGGCAGGGATATAATAGCATCTCCTCTGTCACCCCCTGACAGAAGTAATATTCAGTTTTAAGCTAGTTCTTTTTCTGTTTTCTAGTGTAATCCATTCTGCCATGGCCACACTTTCAGTAAAAGTCCATTACACATGAACACTTTGTATTGATGGTTCTTTATGGAATGAAAGAGAAAGAAACTGGTCTGAAGTCTAGAGCATCCAACATACTGATGCGTTGTCTGTAACAGTAGAACAGCCTGACATCATGAGCCACCTGTGAGGACACCACATGAAGAGCACAGTATCCCCACGCTTGCCAAAACATGTTTAACCTGAATCTAATCAGTTTACAGAAATTACCAGGGACAGATGAACAAGTTAAACGACACCCCTGAGAATGATCAGATGGATCTAGAATGGGGGATATTCTGTGAGACGGCTTGGCCTGGCATCCTCAAAATGATATTGTCACAGGAAAAGAATAGTAGGGAGGCTATTGTGACATAAGCCAGATTAAAGAAACACTGAAACACTCTAATGTATGATCCTTGATTGGATCCCGGTTTGAAAAACAGTAAATACAGAGATGCAAATTGTATGCTCTACAATTTTAGAAGTCTGTATTGGGTGTCCCACTCCCTCTACCCTAGGCCACACCTGTCCCCTGCCCCTGACTCCCTCTGGGGATATGTCAGGTGCACAGCCCCACTTCCAGAGACTGAGGATGTGGCAGCATGGGGGAGGGCCTGGCGTAGTGTTAGGTGCTAAACTGATGGGACAGGAAAAAAGTTGCACAAAAAAGTTGGGGGGGGGGGCGGCGCCTGTGGCTCAAAGGAGTAGGGCGCCGGCCCCATAAGCCTGAGGTGGTGAGTTCAAACCCAGCCCTGGCCAGAAACTGCAAAAAAAAAAAAAAGTTGCAGGGGTGGGGGGATGAGGAAATGGGAATATAGGCTGACTTTTAGAAAATACCAAAGAATCAGCTCGGCGCCTATGGCTCAACGGGCTAAGGCGCCAGTCACGTACACCTGAGCTGGCGGGTTTGAATCCAGCCTGGGCCCGCCAAACAACAATGGCAGCTGCAACCAAAAAAAAAAAAATGGCCGAGCATTGTGGCGGGTGCCTGTAGTCCCAGCTACTTTGGAGGCAGAGGCAAGAGACTCGCTTGAGCCCAGGAATTGGAGGTTGCTGTGAGCTGTGATGCCACAGCTCTCTACCCAGGGTGACAACTTGAGGCTCTGTCTCAAAAAAAAAACAAAAAACCGAAGAATCATTATTTTGGATGAGATAATGGTTTCACAGTTATGGAGGATAACATCAATACTTTAATACTTTTAGTTATATGTAATCTATTTAGGAAAGATGTATCATGTGTGGACAAAGCAGATAAGACAAAATATTAACAATTGTTAAATTCAAAGTAATTATATTATGCTTTTAAGTTTGTAGTGTGTTTGAAATTTTTCACAATGAGGATTGGAGATCAGGCTTCGAAGAGCAGGGATTTAATGCAAGTGGCTCAGAAGAACCAAAGTACTATTTTAGCAATCACTGGAACGTCCCAGATTCCAGGGTGAGCCCTTGAGCCATTCTTCTGATTTTTTCTTTTTTTAATTTTGAGGCAGAGTCTCACTCTGTCACCCAGGCTAGAATGCCATGGTGTCAGCCTAGCTCACAGCAACCTCAAACTCCTGGACTCAAGCAATCCTCCTGCCTCAGCCTCCTGAGTAGCTGGGACTACAGGCGCCCACCACAATGCCTGACTAATTTTTCTCTTTTTAGTAGAGATGGGGTGTCACTGTTGCTCAGGCTGGTCTCAAACTCTTGAGCTCACTTGCCTCAGACTCCCAGAGTGCTAAGATTATAGGCTTGAGCCATCACACCTGGCCTGAGTATTTTTTAAATAGTGGCCCACACAAGACTTTCTTCAACTAATATTTTATGAAGTATTTGCTATATGTACAGGACTCTTTTAGACCCTGTGTATGCAGTGTAAAGAAAGATGGTTTCTCCGAGTCCTGATGAAGTTTCGGTTTGGGGAAAATCCGGTGGCAGGTGCACTCCTGAGGCCATTCACTGCTTGGTGCCAACAGCCCATCCCCGCCTTTGTTTTGGAGCCTGACGGGAGTAGGGGGCAGGGAGGCAGTGGTGCTGAGCCCCAGATATGAGTCAGGGTTGAGCTGAGCCAGTCGGGGCAATGCTGTCTTGTCTAGGGACAGCCAGATGATCTGCACGGCTAATGCGACTTGGGAGAAAGTCCGTTGGGAGCGTCTACGTAGGCCTTCCCTCCTAACCCCAAAGTACACAAGCTTCCTGCCTGGCCTCTGCCCTGTGAGGCTGAACTGCCTTGAGCTGTGGCCTCTGTCATCAACAGGTGGAGATGCAGAACAGAAGGAAGGAACTTCCTCGAGGCTAGAGCCACCCCAGGAGACCCCCAGTGCCAGGTTGGGACAGACACAGCACAGGACAGACACACAACCAGCAAACCCACCAGCACATCACAGCAGCTCTCCAGTCTTGCCCTTTGACCCGCAGCCCCACTTCCAGAGACTGAGGATGTGGCTAAGCATTTGCTCAATGAGTCACGCGTGGTTATAAACAGCATAGGTGTAGCTCCTAACAGTAACGACAGATTTAAAACCAGCTCAAACACCCACTAATAGAACGTGGGTTGAATGGATTAGAACACAGTCACACCAGGCAAAGCCAGTCGGCTATGAAACACACACACCATAAAGAGCACGTGGGACGGGGAGGGCGCTGATGAGACATTATCGGGTGGGAAAATCTGGTCACACAGCGGACGTGTATTATGGTTCCCTTCGTGCACACTCACACCCACATGCAGGGAGACAGAGAGAAAGGGACAAAGAGAAGGTCTGTGCCGAGGAGCTCACAGCCATTATCTGCTGATGATAGGATTACTGGCATTTTTTAAAAATCTATTTCCACCTGTTTTCATCAACAAACATCTGTGTCCTCCCTGGTATTTTCCATAAGCAAAACTGTTCCACTGGAATGGTGCTGGAGCACAGCAGGTGTGGCCCTCCGCCAGAGGCAGGGCAACAGGAGGCCGGGAGACACCTTGGTGCTTCCAGATCATTCCCAGCACGCTCGATGGGTTGTGCAGTGTTCCACTCACTGAGAACTTGGACTCATCCTAAGCTTTAGTTCTTAGAAAGAGAAGCAATGGCCCTGCCTCACGCAGAGCGGCAAGCTATGCTCTACAATTTTAGCAGACTGGACTGCGTGTCCTACTCCCTCTACCCTAGCCCACACCTGTCCCCTGTCCCCTGTCCCCTGCCCCCGATCCCCACTGAGGGTGTGTCAGGGTGCACAGGCAGCATGGGGGAGGGCCTGGGGGGGAGTGTTAGGTGCTGAACTGATGGGACAAAAAAAAAACTGCATAAAAACAGTCTCCATGCCAAGCCCAGTTTAATAGCTACTGAGAGCCACGTCGTGCTTCCTTCATTCCAAGCGTGATGATTCTGCACCCATTGTGCGCCTGGAATAGTGGCACGCATTGAGACGAATGAGCTGGGATCCCTGTTCACCACCTACCGCCAGAGACAGACGCGCCGTGAGCAATGAGAACTCAGGGCTGCCAGGCAGGGGTACGCAGTGCTGGTACTGAGCTATTACTCATGCTGCCTACCCAAGGGGAAACTAGGGCCTTTGCCAATGGTGAAGGCAAAAAAGAGGGGAGAACAGATCGTTTTGGGAAAGATTGAATCAGAAGGTCTCCCCGAGGAAGGAATGTTTGAACTGAATGTCAAAGTGGGAGCAGGAGTTTGCAAGGGGAAAGCTCATGCTCAGAGGAACAGCAGTGGCCAGAGACAGCCTCTCACACCATAGGGCACCCAGAATGCTTGGTTGCCAGGGTTGGACCTGTTTTTTGTTTTTTCGGGGTTTTTTTGTTTGTTTGCTTTCTGAGACAGAGTCTCACTCTGTCACTCTGAGTAAAGTGCCGTGGCATCATAGTCCACAGCAACCTCAAACTCCCGGGCTCAAGCCGTCCTCTTGCCTCACCCTCCTGGGACTACAGGTGCCTGCCACAACAGCAGCTAGTTTTTGTATTTTAGTAGAGATGGGGTCTCACTCTTTCTCAGGCTGGTCTCAAACTCCTGAGCTCAAGGGATCCACCTGCTTCAACCTCCCAGAGTGCTGGGATCACAGGCGTGAGCCAGTGCGCACAGCAGCATAGGGCCATTTTTAACAATCTCCCCTCCATAAACTTATTTTTAGTGACATTCACAAAATCAAATGCATAATGATAAGGGCCAGAGTAAAAATGTATGTATATAAACTTTATGTATATAATCACGTGGTTACAAAAATAACTGTCTGAGTTTTAATAAAATCAAAGCATTTTTTTTTTCACTTCTGAAGGATAAAATAAAATCAAAACATTTCTGGGATGGTCCTTTGGTTTTAAAACAGACCATAATACAAAACTGGACTGCTTCTGCTTGTTTCAGGATGATATCTTTAGGATGAAAACTTGTTTCATCCTAAAGATATCATCAAATTCCATGAAATATTTCACATGCAAGCTACAATTTGCTGAGGCTAAACAAAAATATCCCACCTCCCCGTTCATATGGTTTCACTGGTTTAGATTTTAAACACTCATTTAAAAATGCCAACTGGTCACACAGGATGACAAAGAGAAATAACTCAAGCTCTGTTTCTCAGCATTTCTGATCCGCTTTTACTGTTTATTTGAATCCACTGTCTAAACACGGGGGGACGTAGCACTGTGCCCCAACATAAGTGAAGACTCTGAACTATTGGGAACCTATTCTTGAAGCCAAGGCACGAGCTAAATCCACAGGTGTCAGACACTGTTTAATTGGGAGTTCTCCGAATTAACTTCCATGTATAAAACAGTATTTATGGACAAATAAGTAATAAACATCTGCTAATTTGAATCCTCTGTATATCATTACAACTCAGCCATCACCACAGCATTGTTTAGGACTTGTACCAACAAAAGATTCTTTTCTGGAAGGTGTACATAGTATTTAATCAGCAACATTGTTTAGAATGGCCAGCACACGGTGGCCACGATAAAAAGTAGACCCAATTCGAGCCTGTTTCGTTGTTTTTCAAATTCTCTACAGGCGAGCTCCCCGTTACTGCTTACACCCAGGGCGGAAGGCTCCCTGCCCCCTTCTCGGCGTGCTGCTGACACCAAGCATTTCATCAGAGCTGAAACTCCAGATAAGATGGGAGCTGAGATGGAGAAGCAGTGTTGAGAGATGCAGGCAGATAGAGAGAGCTGGACAGAAACAACAAGGGAAAAAATGTGTATTTTATTCCACCCAGAGATAATCATCCTGGCAGATAGAAGAGAAAGTGCCATCAATCCCGCCTCTGTGTTGTGTCCAGCCTTCCACACAGAAGGCCTCGGAGCCCTCCCACCATGACGGGCAGGTCCCCTCCAGGAGACACCAAAACACAGACGTACGGTGGCAGAGGCCAGAGCAAAACCAAGCCAGCCCGGCACCTCCAGGATCCACCCTCCAGAGCTTCTCTACAACCTGCAACACGGGTTGCCTCGTCACTTCTCTGTCATCATTTGTCATTAGTTTCTGCCCCTCTTCTCATACACAAGGTCCTCCTCAAATGTAGTCTGTGTCTTTGCCTGCAAAGACACAGGATTCTGGGGACCTGGTTTCACACAGCTGCCTTTACACCTTATAAGGACGGTTCTAATGGGAAACGCTCACTCCCCACTCTTCAGCAGGCTCTAAGCATGTCGCTGCAGCCCTTTGCAGGCATTCCCCTTCCCCAGGAGCTTGCTATTGGGGCTTCCATAGGAAACCCAAGATCTTCCATGAGACAAGGAGGAATCTTTACAGCAGTGTTTTTCAACCTTTTTTTTGGCTCACGGCACACTTGAACCCATAGTTAATCTTCAGCAGCACATTTAAATTATGCTGATAAAAAAAAAGAAGAGTAAAAAAAAGAATGTGTTTACTGCGCTTTGAACTTCTTTTGAAAATAATTTAATTAATGATCTTTAAAAACTTTTGCAGCACACTGACTGAAAATCACTGGCTTAGGGAAAAGCAAAAGGCACCAGGTAACGAGAACGGAGCATTAGGATGTGACCTGAGATGAGAGAAGTTTACAGTTATGTTCCATGAGGGCCAACCAGGAGACAAGTGGGTGTGGAAAATTGGGGGGCAGGGGAGTCAAATCATGTTCTGCTGTTGATGGGGTCTTCTCCATATCAGAAAAGAGCTGGGCAAATTTCCTTTTCTATCAAGGGCAAGAGAATCAGGGCAGAGGATAAAAAGGGGCCATCAACCAGACACCTGTGCGTTCCAGCTTTGACTCTGCTGCTCAACACCTGTGCAGTGCCACACAGGACACTTCACTTTGTTTGGAATCTTCATTTCAACATGTTTGTAAGATGATAAAATTAAAGGATATGAAAACATCTGACACCTGGCAATGAGAAGCTGCCCAGGATATATCAGCTTACTCCTCTCAAAGTGAATTAAGTCATAGAAAACAATTCATTTCCTGTATCGGCAGATCACGAGAATTCCAAAATGTTTTATTAAGGACAGTTAAATGCCTACAAAAACGGCGAGTCTGATGAATCCCCTCACCAGCTCCATTCACACCCATCCTCTTCCCTCTGATTATTCTGAAGGGAAGGACCTAAGACATCATAGCATTTTATCCATAAATATGTCAATAATGTATAAAAAAATGACTCTTTTAAAAGTTTTAATGTTTACCACACCTAGAAAAATACTAACAGTTCTTTCACATCATCAGAAACCCAGTTGGTGTGCAATTTTTCTAATCATCTTATAAACGGCACAAATGTGTGATTTGGGCTTTTATTTTTTACAATTTGGTTAAATCACAGCCAACATTTTGCAAATGGAGCTCAAGGCCGTCAGTAGAGACGCCTCACCACCCTTGTGTGTTCACTGGCAATATTGAGTTGAAGACTTCAGGGTATGTGTCTGAAGGAGCAGCCCGCAGCACAGATTTGCTGGTGCGTCCCCGTGTGTCTGTGAACATGCTCCTCTGTTCTCTTGGCAAGTCTTGGCAAGACTACTTTATGAGGGTGGCCCATCGACATGGTTAAAATGGTATTTATAAAATTATTTTCCAGGAGACTCCAGAAACAAGAAAGTTCTACACTGCTCAAGAAGACAAAGACATAGTCCTGTCTGGATTTATAGCGGTGATTTAGTAATAAAGCTTATTCACATGTGACAGATAAACTTGCAGCTCAACAAATAGGATTAAGTCCAATTATAGGCAGAAAAATTTTTTTAAAGCTATCACATTGTTAGAATCTATTTTTATTCCCTGAATAAATTAAAGGAGTCTGCTTGCACTTGCTGGTCTTAGCTATAATGAGGTATATTCACAGAGCTATTTTCTTCCCTGGACGTTTTAGAAAGGGGTGGGTGAAGGGTGTCAAGAAGGCCGTTTGCAGTCATTGGCATCCACATCAAATAATGATGCTTTCTCCTCATCCTAGTCGAGTCTGTGTCTCTGTGTTAGACCACCACGGACTGGGTAGCTTATTAAGAAGATAATTTTATTTCTCACAGTTCTGGAGGCTGAGAAGTCCAAAATCAAGGTGCCGGCCTTCAGTGAGAGCCTTCTTCCTTCAGAAGGCAAGAAGGGAGGAGAGGCCCCTCCACGTGGCTAACACCTGTAATCCCAGCACTCTGGGAGGCCTCGGCAGGAGGATCTTTTGAGCTCAGGAGTTCAAGACCAGCCTGAACAAGAGTGAGACCCCATTTCTACTAAAAATAGAAAAACTAGTTGGGCATGGTAGAGGATGCCTGTGTTCCCAGCTACTCAGGAGGCTGAGGCAAGAGGCTCTCTTAAGCCCAGCATTTTGATGTTGCTATGAGCTATGACACCATAGCACTCTACCCAGGGCAACAGAGTAAGACTCTGTCTCAAAAAAAATTTTTTTTAAAGAAAGAAAAGGGAGCATTCCTCAGTCTAGTTATTGTAGTAAGTAAATGATCTGAAAGTCCAGATTAGCACAATTCTGCTGTAATAAGATTCTTTACATTAAGAAACAACATGCTGGGCGGTGCCTGTGGCTCATTGAGTAGGGCACCAGCCCCATATACCGAAGGTGGCGGGTTCAAACCCAGCCTCAGCTGAACTGCAAAACAGAAAAATAGCCGGACATTATGGCAGGTGCCTGTAGTCCCAGCTACTCGGGAGGCTGAGGCGAGAGAATTGCCTAAGCCCAAGAGTTGGCAGTTGCTGTGAGCTGTGTGATGCCATGGCACTCTACAGAAGGCGATAAAGTGACACTCTGTCTCTACAAAAAAAAAAAAAAAAAAACAGAAACAACATGCTTCCCTGAGGCTCTTAAAACAGGTTAGTTTCCAAAACAAATTTTGATTGGTGTGCAATATTTTTTAAGGATATACCTCCAAATGATCAAAGAATATATGTTACCTATTATCTACAAGTGAGGGTGAAGGAAAATCACCTTTATGACTCATAGGACTATGCTGGTGCCTCACGTGTGCACAGGTGGACTAGGTAACAAGTCTCTCAGTCTAGGTGTGTGTAAATCACCAGGTTGTCTTCCCTCCTTAAATCAGACTCAACTCCAACCCACTATTTCACTGAGATATGAAAAGTCCAATGCAGATGCTTCCTCCTATTCGAGACTATAAAAAGGCACACTGAGCAAAATAGCAGCTCCTTGTTCACACCCACCCAGCCCACTGATGTCTGCAGCTTCCAGGCCAGGCAAAATGGCGGCTTCCATGACAAGGGACCAGCCGGCCTGGTGCAGGACCCTCAGGGCTCTTCCCACCTCTGTGGATGCTGCCAGGTCCTGAAGGATTAGCCTTCTCCATTCAAAGGCAATGTTTTCTCTCTAATCCCTGTAGCATAATCCCCTCAAGAAGTCAAGGCTTCTAGAACTCAAATCTAGGGAGGGGGCTACTAGAAGAAACCCAGGACTCGACCCAGAAAGCTTGGATCCAGGTGCACCCAACTGGTTTCCACACAGTCTTACATGACTGTATTTGCCCAGGTGAGGATTTCTGGGTGGCAGTTTGTAAGAAAACAGCATTAAAAAGGTGTTTTGAAACGGGATGTTTGGCTTTCTCCCAGTTTCAGAGCTCTTCTGGCCCCAGGAGGGCATTGGTGAGTTGCTTTGGTTTCCTTTGGGATTTTTTTTTTCGGTGTAATGTGAAACTTTACTAAGCTGAGCTCTCCGAGTCTCTAGAAACTTCAACTTATTCAATAAATAAACATCTTTTTTTAACATCCACTATGTTCCAGGCACTCTGTTAAATGCTGGGAGAAGTGACGGTATGACATGGTGCCACTTGGAAAGGTTCTCAGTCTTGTGCACAAAGATAGGAAGGTTGATTGTGTGACTGGAATGTGCTCAGGAACAAGAAATATAGGGAACAGGTCCTGCCCTGGGCAGTTCCCCTCCATCCAAAGCTCTGAATAAGGCACCCTGCACCCCCAGAGAATGGATGAGCTCCAGGTCACAGATGCTAACTCTAACTATAATGGTACTTCTGGAAAGGCAGAAAAAATTAAAGCAATCTTAAGGGCCTGATAAGACTTAAATTGGGTTTTACATTTCTCTCTCTTCATTTAAAAACAAAGTTTTGGCTAGGTACAGGGGCTCATGCCTCTAATCCTAGAACTCTGGGAGGCTGAGGTGGGTGGATACTCTGCCCTCAGGAGTTCAAGAGCCTGAGCAAGAGTGAAACCCATCTCTGCTAAAAATAGAAAAACCAGCTAGGTGTTGTGGCGGGTACCTATAGGCCCAGTTACTTGGGAGGCGAGGCAGGAGGATCAGTTGAATGCAGGAGTTTGAGGTTGCTGTGCTCTATCCAGGGCAACAGAGTGAGATAATAATAATAATAGTGATAATAATAAAATAAAGTTTTGGTGGAATGTTGTGAACAGGCACCATGCTAGGCTCTGGGAACACAACACAGAGAAGTCCAAATTCATGCCTTAAAACACTCAGCAAAGAGTGAGAACCCGTCCACACAGTGCCTGGAATTGGAGACCATTTCAGAAAGGGAGTATGGTCTCTGCTGAGCTTTAAAGGGGGTTAGAAGTCAGCCAGGGGAAAAAAAGTTGTGGGGAAGGGATTCTAAGCCAAGGAAACACCAAGAGGACAAAATAGGATGAATTCCTGGGGTGTCAAGGTTGAGCATTCCCTGCGTAAGGAGAAGAAAGAAGCAGTGAAATCAAAGCAAAGAGAAGCTCAAGGCCGGTGAAGGATTATTCTTTATCTGTCTTAACACATGGAAATAAACAATGTGTCCTTGTGACAGGTCAATGCCAGGGAGAGGCTCAAGTTCTCTTCCAACAGCCTGTGACTCACAGCACATTGACTCAGCTACGCCACCTGCACAGGGGCACGTTAGGGCAAGGTGGGGACTGGCACGTGCCAGGGAGTCTCTCTCTGTCCTGACTATAGAAACGCCACCCTCCTTGATCAGCTGACTCATGCCTGCATAAAAACCCTATTCGAGGGTGTCGATGCAAGAGAATAAATCCTGTCTACCTCTGAGCCAAGGCACAAGCAAGAGCAGATTCACCTGTAGCAGCAACATGACCATCACCAAAAAAGGCAAATACCATTTCCGAAGGTCACACACAGAATGCACAATCTCTGCCGAGTCTGAGCCAGGCACAGGGCTACCAAGATTATCATTTCCAGGCTTATAAAAGAGAGTGCTAGAAAAAGTACAATTTAGAAGTCTTATTTTCGATCGAAATGTGTGTCATCTGGGTTTTGTTGCTGTATCAGAGACAGAGACAAAGGGAAGATACATCAGCACAAGTTTAAGTCTATGTGGGAAGAGGAAACAAAATTATCAATGTAAGAAATGAACGAGAGGCATCACTACAGACCCCAGGGACATTAAAATTATAATAAAGGAATATCATCAACAGTCCTATACTCTCTATACCCATAAACATGGTAACTTAGAGAAAACAGATTAATCCCTTAAAATAGACAATCTATCAAAACTCATTCAAGGAAAAATAGGTTATTTGAATGGCTTATGTCTATTAAAGAAATTAACTAATAATTTATGATCTTTCAAAGCAGAAAGCATAGGCCTAGATGACGTCACTGATGAATTTTCGCAATTGTTTCCCAGTGTTTTAAGTAATAGATTATACCAACTCTTTATAGCCTGTTCTAAAAAATAGACGAGAAGGGAACACTTCCTAATGCATTTTAGGACACCCACATTACCCTAATACCAAAACAGGTAAAGACACTGCAAGAAAGGAAAATTCCAGATGAATATCTCTCACGTACCTAAATGTTAAAGCCTCAATAAAATTTTAGCAAATCTAATCTAATGATGTATGAAAAGAAGTCGACACCACGCCAAGAAGGATTATTCCAGGCATGCAACACTGGCTCAGCATTTGAAAATCGATTCATGAATTCCTCTCATCAACAAGCCAAAGAAAAAAAATGTCTGTGTTTTTCTTTTCTTTTTTTGCAGTTGTTTTGGCCGGGGCTGGGTTTGAACCCGCCACCTCCGGCATATGGGGCTGGCACCCTACTCCTTTGAGCCACAGGTGCCCCCTGTCTGTTTTTCTAAATAAGCGTCATTTCTCTTCTAAGTCGTATTTTGCCAGGGTGAGGAAATTTCACCTCAGGTGGTGTGGTGTCCCCTGCTTTCCCTGCGCTGATGTCTGTGTCCTGGAGATGGGTGGTAAGACGCAGCAGGTGGGTGGAGGGGGAGTTACCCAAGAGGGGCCTCTTGGAGCCCAGCAGCAACTCCCGCGATGCCGTGTCCTGACCACAGGCCAGGGAGTCATTCTCCTGCTTCTGAGAAGTTCTTCAGGACCTTCCAGAGGCTGGCTGGGTCCCTGAGCTATGCTCTCCCTAGGGTGTGGAAGCTCCTGGGGCCTCTAACCCGTGGCTGTGCACTAGCTCCTTCTTGTGTCCTCTGCCTGGCTTTCTCCCGCCTCTCCCCAACCACCCCGCTCCTGCCCAGCCCCTACAGTCCAGCCAGCAGGCACGCAGGTGGGGGCAGCCCATGGTCCTTCTAGGCAGCTGAACCTCCCTGCCATTCACACAGGACAGGGGCTTTGGAAAAAGAAGCCAAGGAAACCTTTTTCTGAGTTTAGTCATGTTATTCAACCCTACCCACACCCCTCCCAAGGTAGTAGGCAGAGAACTAAACTGTTAAAATAGAATAAATGCACAGAAGGGAGATACGGGCTGCGGAGGGAGGGGAGACAATAGGGACAGATTAAACTCACACGCAGAAAGTCTGAATGTCACGGCCAAGCACACAGACATGAAGAAAACGAAACTTTCTGTGCTGCTTTATAACTGAGCTAAGCTCCGGTGTGTGCTCATAGCAGAAGATGGTGTCACCTTGCCAGGTCAAGGTGAACGCTCTCAGTTCCCACTTGGTGTTTTCCTCCTCTCTGAGTAAATGCCCGGCTACGTTAGGGCCCTCCTTCTTTCTCCTCATCCCCACCCTCTCTGACATGACCTGCATTCCAGGGGCTTATACAGTATCTTGTTACCGGGAAAGAGAGACGTCTAGTCTAGTGCTGCCTCGGGTCTATGTCAGGCTGACGGAAGCAACCCGTGGACCTTCAGATGACAGGGTTGGCCTTGGCCTGGCCACACCTGCCGTCACAGCCTCTTGCAGCCTCCAGGGACAGGCCTACAGAGAATGCACACTCCTGCCTCCAATGCGAGGCCCTCCCAGCCCCTGCCCTCTCAGCTGCCTCCGTGCCCCTACAGAACACTCCATTGTGTTCTCCTGCGCCATCCCTGCTCAGGTGGGACCCTGCGGGGCTGCCCCAGTCTACGTGTCTGGGCCACTTGCCAGGCTGCCGCACCACACTGCCCATCACCTCCCCAGGAACGGGGCCTTACAGATGGAGCCCCCAGAGCCACGTCCCAGAAACCCAGGCACAACAGGCACAAACTCCTTCTGCTCCAGGACCCCTTCGGTTTGCTAAGGGCAGTGGTCTCATCATGGCACTATAACAACTTTAAAATCGAGGTGCCTTGTTCCCAACAGACACAGCAGGTGACACTACGCAGGTGGCACCTGGCAACATGCCATGCACCCCCCCCCAAGAGCATCTTACGTGCATAGAATTTGGGAGCCCACTGGGGGGCACTTATGAGCCTTTCCCTTGAGAATTTGGCCCAAAGAGGGGGACCCATGGATCTGAGCCCTGATCTGGTCAACACCAGTTCTCTCCCATGCCCTCAACTGGTTCTCTCTGGCAGGAAAACAGATCTTACATCATCAATCATCTCCAACCTGGTTATTTACGTGATGAAATTCAGCCAGGCATGGTGATGGTGCCTATAGTCCCAGCTACTCGGGAGGCTAAGGCAGGAGGGTTGCTTGAGCCCAGGAGTTCGAGGCCATAGTGAGCTAGGATTGTGCCTGTGAATAGACACCTCACTTCAGCCTGGGCAACATAGCAAGATCCTGTCACTAAAAAAAATTAAAAAATTCTAAGCCCTCCAGGATTTATTCTTTGGGCTTAAAAAAAAAAACCTTTCTATTTTAATTTCCTTGCATTTCAAGCTCATGGATCTGTTTTAAAATCTACATAGAAATTCAGGTAGCCTTGGCTCTATCTGCCTTCCTGCTAAAGCAGTAGCTGCTTCAGCCCTGTGGGTCCGGCTCCAGAAGGAGGCTCTGGAGTGCAAGGCCAGGAAGTCAAGATGGGGGGAGATTAAAGAAACTTTAGTTACCATCTCAATGCTTTCCCTCCTACAATTTCCTTTAAAAGAATAGAAAAGAAAATCCGGATTCAATAACATTTCAGCATGGCTTAACTGGGAGTCAGGAGAAGCCAGCAGAACACCAGTCAGTGAGAAGTGGAAACCTCTGGAATCTTGGGCAGCAGTCTCGGCCTCTATGGAAGATATAGTGGTGGGCCTTCCCTAAGTTCACGGCCACTCACATGCTCCAGAGATATTGCAGGAGCCAGACCTGATTTCCCTCTCCAGGTGCTATCAGTCCAGAGGGGGAAAACAGATGGACTACCACTCAAAGTAAAATCATATGATATAGGAATACTCCACACAGCGTAAGAAAGGGCTGTGTCACCACAGAGGGAAAAGCCCAATTCCTTCCTGTCTGCTAACGGTAAGGACGTTAGCATGGAGGAAGTGACACCAGCATTGGTCTTGATGGATGAGAAGGTCTCCAGAGGCAGCATCTGAGCATAGATCCTGCGTGCCCGCCTGGTGCTATGGGGAGCTTGGAAAGCTTGGAATCATGTCTCCCACAGCTGTGTGGTCCCACCTGTCTCTTCACACTCTACCCACCTGCAAAGCCCAGGGCCCTCCAGGAAGCACTGATGACCTTTCCTACACACACCACCTCCTGCCAGGGTCAGGCACATTTAATTCGTCTGTAGAAACCCCACAGACCATCCAGTGCCTCCCCCACTAAAGGGTCTTACGAGGTCAAAGCCACAGCCTCCAACTTCCTTGTGTATCAGCAAATACCACAGTCTTTGAGAAACAGCTGGAAACTTTACTCACCTCCCGCTGCCCCTGTGGCTAGTTAATGGTTAGTTTCTAATCACTGCAGAGGTTCTGCATGACTCAGGGCTCTCCCGACATTCCAGGAGGTCACTAGAGGGACGCTCTCCGGAACGAACGTGACCCCTGGCACACAGGCTCCGGCTGCAGCAGGCCACGGGAAAGAGCCTCTCTCCTCTCCAGGGGCTGTGATATCAACCCGTTTCTGGGGAAAAAAACCCAGGCACTGCTGCTTGTGCAAATGAATCCACGGTGCCAGGAGAGGGGAAACAAATCTGCCCTACCCACTTTGTAAGAGCAGGTGGCATTTTTCCAAGTTGACAGGAACTGCTGAATGGCTGCATGGAGAAGAACACGGTGGTCCTTCCAGGCTTCTAAAAACACGTGCAGGCTTGCTAGATACGCAAACGGGCGTGTTCTTCAGATAATAGGATAACATTAAACAAGAAGTTTTAAAAAAGAAGTCAGTTAGAATATTTTAAATGTGCCCATCTATAAGAATGAAAAATTTAAATATGCATAGAGAGTAGATAGTGGTATGTCTTCATTTGAAGGATAAAGCATTTCAGAATAAAAGCAATAAAAAGTCATCACATTGTTACCATCTTTACAGATTCGTGTTCTGCAATAGTAATAGTAAGGGTGGTTTAGGAAGCCACTGTGTGTGGCAGGGACCACACTACCAGCTGTATGTGTTTCCTCATTAAATTCTCACTGCAGCCTTATGACAGCAGTCCTGTTATGGTCCCATTTCACAGGTGAGAAACAGAGGCCAGCCTTGTATCTCCCAGGGAAGAGGTGATCAAGGCAGGCCTCGCCTTCTCGTCCGCCTGAGTCTAAAACCTACAATTGTAAGCACCCCACCACCCTCTCTCCTTAAGTGGCACCTGCGCGTCCCTTTATTCCTTGAGCAGACATGTACTTGAGCGGCTGTGTGCACTGTGCTAAGTCCTCAGGGATAAAAGTGTGTATAAAACATGGCCTGCCTTCAGCAAACCTTCCGTCTAGCCATCAATATCCACTTTAGCTTCAAAATGCTGAGGCAGATAACAATTGTGTTCACAAGAGTCTGAAAGTGGAAACCACCCAAATGTCCTCCAGAGGGCAAATGGCTGAAGGTACACTGTGGCACACCGTATCACGGACTAGCACTCACCAGTGAAAAAACATGAACTCTGAATATGTGGGCAACTTAGCTGGCTCAGAAAGGAAGCTGGCTCGGTGACAAAGGTTGGATCATCATACTGCATTGACTCCATTTATGTGACTCTGGTGGCAGGACAGGATTATAGAGCTGAGAATAGATTAGTGGCTCCCAGGGGTTATGATGTGAAGCAGAAGGAACTGGGGCTCTGATGGGAGCATGGGAGAGGCTCGTGGTGAAGGAGCAACTCGGATTCCTGATTCCGGTGGTGGCTGTAAGAGCCCACACGTGTGATAAAATTGTGTAGGGCCCAATATCCATACACACACATCCATAGAAAACAGGAATCAGGGTAAGTTCTGTGGCCCCTGGACATCCTGGCAGTGACATTGTTCTACAGCTATGTAATAAGATGTTACTTTGGAGGACCTCCCTGTATATATATGTGTGTGTATTGTAACTTCCCGGAATCTATAATTATTTCAAAAATTTTTATAAAAATAAATTACTGTAGAACTATTCTCCTTTGCAAGAGACTGTATCAGTAGCTGCAATATCACAGCTATTGCCCAAGAAAGCAAAGATTTCCATGATACTTGGCAGAACTCAAATTGGGGTTATCACAGCTATTGAAGTCAGCAGTTAACCTATAACCATCCCGTCAGCAGCCAAATGACAGTCTCCCACACCCAGATTACTTTCTTTCTTTCTCTCTCTCTCTTTTTTTTTTTTTTTTTTTGCTGAGGCATGGTCTTTTCATTAAATAAATCCCCAAACGCACATTTTGCACTTTTATACATCTTCTAAATTATGATCTAAAATATATTTATGACCCCTAAACACCATCTTCCATTCCATGCCATGCTTCTTTTTGAAGAAGTGTCCCATTTTGTTATCTTATGTATATAATATGCCACCCATGAACCTGATTCACAGGCCAAATCCCACAAAGTAAAGGTGGCATCTGGCTGGTAATCCACTCCATGCAACCAAAGCTTGCTCTTGGGTTAGCAGAAGCTTTAGTCCTGTTTTTACCAAATCCTCTACTTCCTGATCGGACACTCTCTTTATTTTGTCCCTACAAGACACATTGTGAGACACAACCTGATTACTCAAGCGCATTTCCACGGCGGAGACGCAGTGCCCTCCTCCAGACAGGAAAATGGACCTCTGCACTTAGGTGAAGAACAGGATCCTCCCTTATATCATAAAGAAAATGTCTCATTGGGTGGCGTCTGTGGCTCAAAGGAGTAGGGCACTGGCCCCATATGCCAGAGGTGGCGGGTTCAAACCCAGCCCCGGCCAAAAACTGCAAAAAAAAAAAAAAAAAAGAAAACTTCTCACTCCTGGTGATGTCATCCCTCCACTTGAAAGACAAGATCCAAACCAAGGTTTCCTCTTCATATGACAGGCGTCCGCATGGGGAAGCGACACTGCAGATGAGCTCATGAGAAAGTCCCTGGTGAGACCAGGGCCTGGGGGCTGCGGGCTGTGTGTGGAGCCCAGCTAGTCTGGAGCCCGTGAGTCACGGGCAGCTGACCAACCCCATCACTAGGTCAGGCTTCCTGCACCAAGTCACCAGCTACTTCCTGCCTGCGTCCCGCTCCTGGAGACAATCGGCTGAGTCAGACACAGGCCCGAGGGCAGCTCCGCCAGGGAACTGGCACCATCTCCACACATCTCCTGTGCTGAGTCACTCATAAGCTATGCGGAGAAATCTCCAGGAAGGAGCAAAGCCTGCTGCAGAGGACTGAGAAGCGAGCAGCTTCCAGAAGCCAAAGGAGCCTGTCACCATGGCAACAGAGAGGTGGGGACCTTGACCACGAGCCCCTGGCACAAGGTCCCCAAAGCCTAGGCTGACAGGTTCATGGTCCCAGAGCCCTAAGAACCAGAGCGTCAGCCTCAGAAGGGCACAAACCCAGCGTCACCCAACCAGAGACCTCCAAAAGGCCCTTAGACATCACACTGTCAGGGCACAGACCAAGTTCAGGAATATATGAACTTGGATTTAAAAAAAAAAAATCTTTGTTTCACTAACCAGAAACTGATATTTAGGATTTTAGTTATGAATGTAGGCAGCATACCACAATCACAACATCTGTGTCTGTCACCAAAGGAAAAAAAAAAAAAGATCATCACAGCCTCATGTCACATTCTGGTTGTTGCAGATGATCTTGAAATAGCATTACCCGTACCGCTCTGCTTTGAAATCACAGCTGTTATTAGACACGCCGCTATTTAACGCACTATTAAAGTGACACATACACTACCACGTCACATGTTTACATTGGGTATTTTAATATGTCATCTCCATAAAAATACTTTCCTTGGTAATCAGAAGTAGTTTGTTTTATATAATTTAAACAATATTCTCAGAAGAGGTCCAGAGTTGACCTCACAGGAGTCCACAGCAAAAAAAAGTGTAAGGACCTTATATCAGAGTGCTGAGGCTGCTGTGAGCACGGACCTTGGACTGGAGGCTTTACCCACGGGGGTCTGCTTCCTGCTGAGGCTGTGAGGGAGAGTCCGCCCCGCCTCTCTGCTCGGCCTGCGGACGGCTGTTTCCGTGTGTGCATCTGTCTCCATACTTCTTTTTCACAAGGACACCAGTACTGAATGAGGGCCCACCCATCCCAGTGACCTCATTTTAACTCAATTATCTCTTTGAAGACCCTTTCTCCTAATAAGACTACACCGTAAGATATCTTTGGGGGAGACACAATTCAGCCTGCAACACCTCCAGCCCAGTGTTTTCCTTACAAGGAGGATCGCCTGGAGCAACAGGCGGAGCTGTTAAAAGAACATGGTTTACTGGCACCTCGTTTGGGGCTGGAGGTGCTTCACAAGCCGGAAAGGGCCACACCGTCCTGGTAGGTCTCCTGGTGGCCAGGAGCCCTCTCCCCACGTGCAGACGTTCTCGGGGAAACGCCGAGGATGACCACAGGCAAAGCTTTGCCCTGGGGCAATCAGCTCTTACCCCAGGAGAGGAACAAGGACGAGTCCAGGCCTCATTTTTATTTACTTTAGGTTAAATTTCACAGCAGTTGTGATAATATGGATCACAGGTGTGGGGCACAACAGGTCCACCAGGGGTCACCAAGAAAGTGCCACCACGCTCCACTGTGCTTACTAAGTGCAGGACATCTGAACACTGTAGGAAACTAGGAAGCATTTTCTCGCCTTTCATTTTTCCCCTGAGAATCCGTCTGATGGATCAAACCCGCAGGCCTGTTATGCAAATCTGAAGTCCCATCTCCTCCATCTGACCCTGTTCTGACAGCCGTCAGCATCCACAGACCCAAGACCTGGAACAATCTTGTCGGAGACCAGGCAGAGTGGAGAGCTCTGGGGCCCACGGACACCTGTGTCACTGCACTGGCCAGAAGCCATATGTCACTCGGGATTTAATTAAGAAACCCAGCAGTGTCCCAATGGGACAATCAGAACGGTCACCTTCACTAGGCCGCCGGCAGTCAGGGGAGGGACGGGGCAGACTGCTCCCAGCAAGGCCTAAGTGGCCCGAGGGGCGTGTGTCACCCATGAGTGTCTGCCCGCTCCTGTCATTTGCCAGACCAGACTGGTCACAGACCCCATCCACAAACCCAGGGCCCTTTGCACACGGCACACACGCAGGGGAGCAAGTGCGTACACGCTCGCTGCCTCACCACTGGCCCCCCCACGTGAGGTGGCAGCCCGTCCTGTACCCCTGTACCGTCTGCACTAAGCTCAGACCCCCACACGCAGGGGACAGGCAAATATTTCCCGAGTAAATAAACGATTGCTATTCCCCTTTCATGCCCCCCTCTCGATAGCCTATTGCCCTTTTGCAATACTTCCTCTGCTTCAAGGCTGAACCAGGGTTCATTTAAATTTGGCTGCAAAGATAGAAATATACACCCCAAGCATGGAAGCCAAGGGCACACAGCAGCCTGGCTCACAGAAAGGCCCAGGTCCCCCACCCCGTCCAAGAAGAAGGCCCAGGGCTACTCTGATACCTTCATTGACGTTCACTTTTTATCAAAAGCTATGTATACTGCCTGGTTTATGCTGCGCAGTAACCTCGGTTAGGGACCCATACGCTAGGGGTGGGGAGGTGTTGAGTATCCCATCCAAGGTCACACAACTTGGACACACAGACCCAGGACTAGAGAATCAGTTAGATCCAAACACTGCACTCCATCAGCTCCTTGTGCTCCCTGCCTGGAAGGGGCTTCTGGGCTTTCAAAGAACTGAGGGCTCCAGGCACTGCTGCTGTCCACTCTCCTGCTCTTCACAGACGTCCCAAGTCCAACTGCCAACCCGGTGCCCAGCCCAGCTGGCAGCCTGGTACTGCCCCAGTTAGAGGAGCCGAGAGCCTGGGCTTTCCTGGCTGACAAGCAAGCCCCAGAAAGTAGACTGGAAGGAGGCAGAACACCTTCTTGGTCTCGGCCTCACCCCAACGCTGACGCCTGCAGTGCTCAGCCCGGCTCACACATTCTGACACCTGCATTGCCGCCAGTGGCTCCCGGGGGAATCTGCTCAAATGCTGGACACATTTTCCTCTTGGCTCTTGAAACCAGGTTCCAGATGGTGGAAGCAGTGGAATACTAATTAGTAGTGGCAAGGACATTTGAAGACCATCTTTCACTTTTTTTGCAATTTCAATAGTCTGTTCCTGAGTCCTTCCTGCCCAAAACCACTCTTCAGAGCACAAGTTAAACAATTGGCAAAACCTACAGTTAGGATGAAGGTAATAAAATGACTTTCCTTCACTCAGCTGTTTGATGTGTTCGGTGCCTGCTCTCCCCAGGTGTGGGGCTGTAAGCTGGGGAGGGAAGGATGAGCCAGAATTGGCCCAG
This sequence comes from Perodicticus potto, assembly GCA_963574655.1. Lineage (NCBI taxonomy): Eukaryota > Metazoa > Chordata > Mammalia > Primates > Lorisidae > Perodicticus > Perodicticus potto. Next base: position 43,227 of record CAUYRH010145373.1, read on the forward strand.
TTGCCACCCTCAAGGTGCTAGTGAGCCAATGGTCACACCAGTCAACAGGGAACTGCAGCTCCGGAATCCCACTGGAGAGACACCAGGTCTACTCCAGCCAGGAGGACAGGAAACTCCTCTGGTGCCCTGACACACCTCAGGAGCTGCCTGGTGAGCAGGGAAGGGGACACCCACCCATCAGTGAAAGACCCTGGAAGCAATGACACCCCAGTGACAATGAACACACCTGCAATCAGATCTAGGAACAAGGGCTCTTTAGAGACTCAGATGATTTTAGAGCTGAGACAGGGAAAACACAGATAAGCCTGGACTATCTTATTGGGCCGCAAAGCAAGGGAATGCTCAAAATAAAAGAGGACAGTGTGTCAAAGGCCCCAGGAGCCAGCGTGAAGATGTTCCCAAAAACCCAAATCTGGAACAACTTGAACATCAAAATAATTAAGAACAGTAATGGATTATAACCTGTTATACATAATAGGAATCCATGAGTCTGTAAAATAAAAAACTGAAACAAGCCCACACACTGTACCCCATGATTGAATTATTGTACACAGCTATGATTCAATAAAAAAAAAAAAAAGAGAGAAAGAAAAAAAAAACAGATAAGTAGATAGGGGACAGAGAGGGCCCCTCTGCACAGCGGAGTGCTGACAGCTGGGTGCAGGACTGGTAGAGGTGAAAATCACGCTTCTGCAGCCATTATAGCAAAAATTGGCTGAAGAATCATCAACAGATGCTCAGCTTACAAGGGGATGTGGATGAGGAGAGGAATATTTTCACAGCCTTGGTGTTTCCCCACAGATTATTTGCTTCAAGGGGGGGAAATAGCAAGTATACAGTGGACAAGCTAAACCACACCTAGGGCAGGTGAGAGGCAGGCAGGTATCATATGACTTCAGAGGAAACACCCCAAGAGAGACACAGTGTTACTTATGAAATATTCTAGTCAAGGATGCACAAATAGAATCTAATCATGAGGAAATATGAGACAAATTCAAATAGAGAAACATTTGATTAAATAACTGGCCTGTATGCTTCAAGACTGTCAGTATCATGAAAGGCAAAGAAAGCTTGAGAAATGAAGTCAAATGAAAGAAACTAACACAAATGACAACTAAATGCAACAGGTCTGGTTCTAGGTCTGGTACCACCAGGGAAACTGTGCTATAAGGACATTTTTGAGACAACTAATGAAATGGGAAGATAAACTACTTTATGTAAAATCATCCCATCAAGGTTAAATTTCCTGAATTTGGTAACTGTACCATGGTTATACAAGAGACTCTCCTGGTTCTTAGAAAATACACACTAAAATATTAAGGGGTAAAGGGGACTGATTTATGCAATATTCTCAGATGATTATGAAAATACAGAAATGGACTCTACCTTATAAGCACAAATAATGTAACTTAATCATCTGTATCCTTGTATTAATCTGAAATTTAAAAAAAGAAAAGATGGAAAATAAAAATAATATGCACTTATAGAGAGAAGAAGTAAGAGAAAGAATAACCAAACAAATGTGGCAAAACATTTTTTACAATGTCAGGTAAAGAGAATAGGGGATGTTTCTGTACTATTCTTACAAATTACATTTAGGTTGGTGAAATTATTTCACAACAAAAAGTTTAAAAATCAAATATCTAAGAATAAATGTGAAAAAAGATATTTAAGACATTTAGGCAGAAGGTGTAAAAATTAAGAGAAATTTAAAAATATGTATACAAATGGAGGCACAAGCCACATCCATGCACTGAAGAACTCAATATTGCAAAGATGTTGGTTCTTCCCACAGTTACCTACACAGCCGATGCAACTTAAATAACCATCCCAGCAGGATTTTTACAGAGATTAAGAAGCTTATTCCAGAATCAAATGGAAATCCAGTGGGGCCAAGAGTAGCCAAGACAACCTTGACTATGAGGAGAGTGAGATGATTTGCTCTATCAGGTTAAGGCAGGGAGATACTGGTGTGGATTTAGGCAAAGAAGTCAATGGGGCACACTAGGCCCTCTACACCAGTGCCTCTCAACCGGGGTGCCGCCACACAGTGGTGCTCTGTGAGAGGATCTTAGGTGTGCTGTGCAAACTTTTAAAGATCATTAATTTCTTTATTATTTTTGGAAGAAGTTCAAAACCCATAAGTATATCCTTTTTTTTTAATCAACATAATTTAAGTGTGTTGTGGATGTTTAACTATAGGTTCACGTGGGCTGTGAGATTAAAAAAGGTTGAAAAACACTGCCCTGAAGGACCATGGGGGAGGACAACCTTCCGAGAAGTGGTGCCAACTCAATCAGATATGGGAGAAAAAGTGACAGCAGATCCCCAAGTGTCATCATTCACAAAAATCAATTCCAGGTGGCTGTGGGTCCATGTAAAAGGCAAAGCCCAGAAGCATCTCAGTTACTGTACTTGTGTCTCTCGGCCTCGCACACACACACATCTGAATTCTGGCTGGGGCCAGGGGCCAGGACACTGCCCTTCCCCAGAGACTCTGCGGTAAGGGCTGGTGGAAGGAGACTGAGAGACTGAAGGGCAGGAGAGTGAAGCAAAAACGGCTCCACTGCCCTCAGCATTTAGATCCTGGGCTCTGGCTTCCTTCAGCTGCCCGAAGACCATCCCTTCACAGTCCTCAGAGCTGTCAGCACTGGCTGGGCAAAATCTCCATCTCAGAAACCTGAGTGCCAGCTGTGAGGTCCCTTCTCTGAGCTACACCAACATCGCCCCTGCAGCCCCCACCTCAGATGTCAAGAAAGCACCTGCTTTTGAAGCTATGATCTGTGTGTTGCCTATGGCTCCTTCTCTGGTTTTCAGCCTCTACAACTTGCATGATGATCTCCCTTTCGGAGTCTCACTGTTGAAACACATAGGGTGATTGCTGGGTTGTTTGCTTCTTAATTCAACCACGACTGATGCACTAATGGACACAAATATTCTTATGACTTCAGGGCAGGAAAGATATGTTGAGCAGGACACAAAAAAAGTGCTGATCATAAAGGGAAGACTTGGTAAGCGAGGTTACATTGGAAATACCCAAAGAGATTTTGTATGATTAAAAGACAAGTAAGGCTGGACACTGTGGCTCATAGCTATAATCAAAGCACTCTGGAAGGCCTAGGTAGGATTCCTTGAGGTGAGGAGTTTAAACCAGCCTGAGCAAGAGTGAGATGCGGATCTCTTCAAAAAAACAGAAAAATTAGCCAGGCATGTTGGCATGTGTCTGTAGTCTCAGCTCCTCAGGAGGCTGAGGAAGGAGGATTGCTTAAGCCCCAGGAGTTTGAGGTTGCTGTGAGCTAAGCTGATGCCATGGTCACTCTAGCCTCAACAATAGAGTAAGACACTGTCTCAAAAAATAAAATAAAGGCAATTAACCCCCCCCAAAAAAACCAAAAGAATTTATATCCGGAAAACATGATGAACTTCTACAAATAAAGACAGAAATCTCAATCCAAAAAAATGAGCAAAGACTTCAAAATGAACTTCACAAAAGATGATTCCAAATGTCCAGTCACATATGAAAAGACACTCAACCTCTTTTCTCATGAGCGGAACGCACATTAAAATCATAAAGAAACATCACCATTGGGCAGCGCCTGTGGCTCAAAGGAGTAGGGCGCCAGCCCCATATGCCAAACGTGGCGGGTTCAAACCCAGCCCTGGCCAAAAACTGCAAAAAAAAAAAAAAAGAAAAGAAAAGAAAAGAAACATCGCCACTATGTACCATCAGATGAGCTGAATTTAGCAAGACCCGCAATGCCAAGTGCAGTGAAGATGCGAAGTGACAATAGCTCCTGTACCATGGGCAGGAACATAAATAAGAGCACTGTCCTGGGACACTGTCCAACACCAGCGACCACACTTGAATGCCCACCTGTGGCCGAGCAACTTCTCTCCACTTTACCTGTCCAACTGAAATGCTTGTTCTTTTTCAGTGAAAGATGTGCACAAGAATGTTGTTATCAGCATTATTTGTAATAGCCAAATATTAGAAAAACACAAATGACCAAAAATAGAATGAGAAGTAAATTATAGTATATTCATATAATAAGACACTATATGAAAGTAAAAATCAATTACTAAAGCTAATGTAACAAGGAGTAAGAATTTATAATATTGAGGAAAATAAAGTCACCGAAATATACAATGTGATTTATGTAAAGTTTAAAATAAAACAAACAGGAAAAACCAAACTATAACATTTAGGGATACACACTTGGATGGAAAAATTCTTAAAAGAAGTAGAGAAGCCATGACCATCTATATCAGGGTGGTGGTTACTCCTGGAGATCAGAGCAGGTGACAAAATGGGGCACAAAAGGGCCTCCTAGATGCTGTTGTATTTGATTTTTTTTACCTTATTGTAATTTGTGATAAATCACAGAAGCATACATTACATTTTTGTACTTTTGTTTATGTATGTTGTATTTCATGAAAAAAATGATTGAAGTGTTGGGTGGCGCCCATGGCTCAAAGGAATAGGGTGCCGGCCCTGGCCAAAAATTGCAAAAAAAAAAAAAAAAAATGGTTGAAGTGTATGTTAATAATACAGTTTCTTTATTAATCCATTAGGATTAAATTAGACAAGGTGTACAGAGCTTTGCAAAGTGCCTGCTCTACAATGAGAGCTTGGTATCTGATAGTTCTTACTGTCTGGGATACCACTATAAAGATCACTATGTAGGCTGGGCTAGGAGAGAACAAGCCCTAATGAGAGGCCGTCAGAGGACCTGAAATGGTTTCTAGCATATCCTAAGAACTGTAGGTAGAGGTTGGAAGTGGTAGTTAAGTGCTTGCCCCAGATAAATGTGAGGAGATGAAGGGACTACTATAATGCTTGGCTAATGAGAGACACTCAATAATTACTACAAATATAGATGAGTAAGTGGATGGGTGGATGGGTGAATGGATGGAAGGATAGATGGATGGATGAGTGGGCAAATGGATGCATTTATGGATAAATGAGTATGTAGATAAATGAGTGGGTGGATGAATGGAAGGATAGATGGATGGATGAGTGGGTAAGTGGCTGAATTTATGGATAAATGGGTGGATGGATGAATGGATGGATAGATGAGTGGATGGATGGATGAGAGAATGGATGGGTGGATGAATGGATAGATGAACTGAAACAAGAATGGATCTGATGAAAATCTTACAGCCCTCAGAGTATCAGTGTAGATACTTCCTCCCTGCCATTCTCCCCTCCCAGACCTTAATACAACACCCTATACAACAGGCTTTAATTTCAGGCTTTGTGGTAACAAGGAAGTCGGTGGCCATCTTTGCAGACCTTTTCTTCCTGGCTATTTACTAGCCAGTCTGGATGTCTAATATCTACCACCAAATGGGAAGAGAGTTTATTTTACCTTCAAATTTAACATTTTGCCAAGTCTGCCGATCCAGCCTGCAGGCAAGGTATGAAAGCAGTTTTTCCACCCAGACGGTCCCTGACAGAGAGCAGAGGCTGAAGTAATGCACATCCAGTGGGATTCAAACAGGAAGGAGGGGCACTGGACTAAGAGCATGTTTTCCTAAAACAGCCCAAATCACAACCAGGCATCTGAAATAGAGCCCGCAGAAGCCACAACTTCCAGTCCAGTATTACATGTAATTGCAGACTTCAAAGTTGTGTTCCCTCAAGGGAAACATCACGAAATTCACCAAGCGGTCCCAGGGGCCACTCAGTGTGGCCTGACTGGTTCTCAGGGCAGGAGATGACACCCAGCGCAGTCGCCCGTCCCATGGCGCAGCCTGTGCAGGGCTGGATTTTTACTCCTATTGTAAAACACAGCACGCTTGCTTATGAACTCAGAATGTATCCCCTTCACTCCTTCCCCAATCATAACCCCTCCTGTGATAACACAGGGAAGAAGAGCTGGGTCTGTGTCTGTCCAGACTTTTTTCTTTACATAGACCCAAACATACACACACATTACTTTAAAAAAAAAAAATGAGATCAAACTGTATATGTTACTCCGTGACTTGCTGTTTTCAAAAAAGCTTACCATAAAAGCTCTTGATGACTGTCCCTCGAGCTCTGCTTCACTTTCATGGTTGCTCAGTAACAGAGACGCTCCTGCCCCAGCCCCTCCTGGACTCAAATGGGCTTTTGCTTTAGCAGTCTATACCTACGACTCTCTTGAGATCTGCCCTGGGGTTCCTAGTGTCCAGTTCGTAAAATCTATACCCCCCCCAAAGTCCCCCAAGGATCAGATGGGTGCCAGACTTCACCTAAGGGGCTGACTTGTTTCTTCTGCCCCCTCACCCTGCTTCCCTCCTGCTCCACCGAGTCATCCTGGGAACACTGCCATAATAAATCACGTGCACAGGAATTCTCACCCCAGGGACCTGCAGGATATGCCATCACTGACCTAGCCAGTCTCATATCAATGCTTTGTGGCCTTCTCCTGTCCCTCACCAACGACGCCAAATGCATATTCGCACATTAGCCCTACAACTGGGTCCTTAACTGCCCCCGCCACAGCCGTCTTTGTGAGTTACTTAGTGGTCAAGTCAGTTGTCTGGTCCCCTGTGGGTGAGGTTTAAAAATAACAATGTAAACACAGCTGCAAGGAACCCACCACCTTTATTAGCAGCCATGAAGATGCATGACTCAGTGTGCTTGTTTATTTTTCCTGGAGTGAAGTTATGATCAAAAAGTTCGGCCCACACAACTTCCTGAACCACCGTGGACTCAGATTCCTAAGTAATCAATGGTTATTATATAGCAGGCTGGATCCTGCCGGTGTGCTTTCTGATCAATGACTCAAAAGGGTCTTTGTCTGCAAACCATGGGGTCTGACATCCCAGAGTCCGTCTCTTCTCAGTTCCTTGGATGGTCCTAGGGAAATACAAAACCCTGAGGGATCCGTTGATGATGCTGCGGTGACATTTTCTGGGAATTGCTGAAAGGAAAGGTCTCTGAGGAGGCCAAGTATTTCTTTTCAACAAGACCTAACACAGCGTCATTTGACTCCGTTCTCCCCACTCCTGGGTGGACCTCACCCCACCCACATCTCAAAGGCCCTTTCCATTCTGCCTACAGATAGTTTCCACATGAAGTTTCAGGATTGCAAAAGCTCGGTGACATTAGTATGCCTGGGAGGGACCCCGCCTCATTTCTAAGGTTCTCCATTAACAACACTTGCAAAAGCAGAGGTGTGGAGGCCGCTGTCTCTGAGGCTCACTCAGAGTAGGTGGGTGAATTGGTGGATAATTGAGTGGATGGATGAATGGAAGGATGGATGGATGGATGAGCAGAAGGATGGATGGATGGATGAGCGGAAGGATGGAGGGATGGATGAGCGGAAGGATGGAGGGATGGATGAGCGGAAGGATGGATGAGCGGAAGGATGGATGGATGGATGAGCGGAAGGATGGATGGATGGATGAGCGGAAGGATGGATGGATGGATGAGTGGAAGGATGGATGAATGGATGAGTGGAAGGATGGATGGATGGATGAGTGGAAGGATGGATGGATGGATGAGTGGGTAAATGGATGTTGTCACAACGCTGGAACCAGTGGGGAACAGGCTTGGAGCAGGCTCCTCTGGGTATTACCACAGATCTCTTGGAAGGACAGACTTGGTTTTTTCTTTTTTCTTTCACCAGCAATGACAAAATCTAATGGGTGTGTTAAGTGATTCACATTCACCTTATAGACTCCTAGTAACCCACCTCTTCCTCTCCCCAAAACAATATCCTCAGTTAGTCCCTGAGAATCCATGGCCTCTGGTTTGGGAAGACCAGGCAGGAAAAATAGAAGTAAACCTTTTTTAGAAAAGCACCTTGGTCCTAATGCTGAGAACAAAAGACACGCTGAGTTCAGAGGGCACAGCCCCAAACTCTTCATTTTTTTTTATTGACCTCTGACCTTTCTCCAGGCCAGTTTAGTTTATTTAAAACCCAGGGGTACTTTTTTTTTTATTATTAAATCATAGCTGTGTACATTAGTGCAATCGTGGGGTACAATGTGCTGGCTTCATATACAATCTGCAACATTTTCATCAAACTGTTTAACATAGCCTTCATGGCACTTTCCTAGTCATTGTATGAAGACATTTGTATTCTGTATTTAGTAAGTTTCATCTGTACCCAAACTCAGAGGGAACTGAGAGGTCAGGCGGGGGAAGGAAGGACAATTTATGCTAGTTCACGGTGGCTTACCCCAAACCAGCTCATTGGTGGCAAGTCAGAGATGCAGCCAGCTCCCCCTGTTCCCTCCTGGGGCTCTTCCCACCAAAGCACGTGAATAATGTTATTAGGGACCTGCAGAGCAAGAGAGAAACAGGTGCAGGTGGCAGAGCTGCCCTTCCACCCTGCCAATGCGCCCTTTAATGACAATTACAGAATGCCACTGTCATGTTTCTTTCTGCCCAAGGCTGCTGTATTCAGAAATCAGCAGCGTCTGCTCAAACCCCACGACACATCCAACGGGCTCACGGCACGGGCTCAGCCTGTCCTGTCAAACACATCATTTGTTTGGCCGAGTTCTGGATACTAAAAAACTAATCCACAAATTATTCTTTATTTTTCTCAAGTTGACATGATCAGATAAGGAAGATGCACCTGTTGAAGTAACCTTATAAAGAAAAAATGTACTTTGCATTTTTGCATTCATTATAATGGAGTGATTTAAGAATGAACTGGTTATATTTTATTTCATTGACATGGGGAGTAGGAAGAAATAGAAATAGTTGTAAATGGAGCCCAAGGGAGATATCCTACAACAAAATGCCAAGTCATGTTCCTGCGAGGTTAATGAAAAATGACAAATGCTGTGCAGTCCGCGTGGCAGCCACCACACCTCTTTTTACAACTGTTCTGTACAGGTCAAAGAGCACAGAAATGGAGACACCAAATGTCACACAGATGCTCCTCGACTGACTGTGGGGTGACGTCCTATTAGCCCAGCAGAGCTGAAGATGCATTACTCCGCCCGAACTAGGGACATCACAGCTGAGCCAGGCCTGACCACGGCAGATGAAGCCTGTTTTACAGTGAAGTGTTGACTGGTGTACTTTATTGAAGGCTGTGCAGAAAGTGAAAAACTGAACGGCTGCTTGGGTGCTCAAGGACAATTCCTACTTCTCTCCACTGTGAAGTAGAAAAATCGTAAGTCAATCTACCGAAAGTCGGGAACTATCTATATTTTACACAAGTGACACTCTCCTAGGAAAGTCCCAAATGACTACAGAACCAGGACAGCTCCTCCTGGAGTCCACACCTTGGGCCTGGGGTGATGTGGTATCTCTTGTCTGAGTGTCATCAGGAGCCACTCACAACAGAACCAGGAGAGGAAGGCCTGGCGTTTGCACCAGGATACTCGGTGCCATCACCCCAGCTCTACTCTGGACACCAGGGCCACCTCTCTGGGCATCCAGGCACTGTCCTGACCTTCATGAGGTGGGACTGGTGGCCCAAGGTCCCTTCCAGCAACAAGAAGGGGTACACCATGGATGCCTCAAGTAGACATGCAGAAGGGGGTGAAGAGAAGCAACATGCCACCCAAAAGCACTTGCCTAAAAGACCTGGTGCCATCACCCCTGGGGAAGCCTGTCACCTCGCAGTGTAGGTACCTAAAGACTACGCTCTTCCTCTGACCTGGGTAGCCCCCAAGAAGTACCCCTTGTCCACTCCCCATTGCCAGGCCGTGGCAACTCTTCCTGTCCTCTCTCTTCTGCTTCGAGGTGTAGCTGAGGTGGACAGAGACATCCCTGAGCTCGCACTCAGTCTCCGGAGCACAGCTCACAGCTGGCTGCCCCAACAGGCCTGCAACAGACGCAGCAGCTTAGGGTGCCACACCATTCCCCATGGCCATCGACCTCAGAGCTAGCCCAGTAGCTAGTTCACCCCAAAGCAATTGCCCAACCAGTTAAATTTTAGGAGACCACTTTGGTTTTCTAGGAGAAAAAAAAGAGAGTAAGTTTTTCTCCATCCTTCGGTATAGGCAGTCAAGTTTTACGAGAAGCTACATAGAAAGAAAACTAAAAGTCAAGTCTTTTTACAAGGAACGGTTACGCTTTTGTGATTTTTAATTACATAGGTAGTAGATGTAAATGTTCTCATGGAAAAGGATCTGAATAGAGAAGTTAAGCAGTAAAACACAAAGGCCATACTTTACCATCCACCCTCCCCTACTTGGCCAAAACCATGGGGTGTATTCTACGCCTGTCAGCCACCTCTTTGTAAAATTTTGTGATGAATATTTTGTAAATAAAGGTACATTTTCCCTATGTATGGTGACCTTGTGGGTGACCTTTACCTCTGTTAACAGCAGGATATATAACCTTCTGGTCTGTGCCTTGCATTGACACGTATAGACAGAGAGAAATAAATGACATCATAAAATACATCAATAAATATCAGAGGTATGTTTAAATCTGTGCATATATGCTATTTCATCGATTTCATTATCCATAGTGTAATCACACCATATTTTCAAAATGAGTTCCACATCCATAGCCATTTGAGTGGCTATGGGTAGTTTTACAATCATACATGTGGTTATATACAGGGTGTTCATCGCACCCTATTTTAAATTGCACATGAACTTTATGGACATTCTGTATATGCGTATTACATAGAAGAGGCCTGGCAATGAAGTTTGCAGACTCATCCTAGAAAGTGCTACATATCCCATTGCTGAATATCACCATGATCACCTTTGAAGGGCTTCCTCTGGCCATCAGACTGTAGTGATATCCAGCAATGAGGTGTGTAGCACTTTTTCCAAGACAAGTTCGTGAACTTCCTTGTCAAACCTCGTATGTGTTTCCTTCATGTAAGACATCCCGATCATTTCTAAGTTTGTCCTTATTACAAATAACTTTCTGTACAAGCCTTCGTCTGCATGCATGCCAAATCTACATGGACAGATTTCTAGAAGCCACATCAAGGAATGGAAAGAGATAAACTTTTTAAAATGAAACCCTTACATGCCTATCAAGTTACCATCAGAAAGTGTACACGATTGTTAACCACAAACTACACTGAAAAAAAACAGTCACGAAGGAAACTCACACAGAAAATCCTTGGTATCCATGACCAATTATACATGAGTTTGGCAAGAGTTTTCTGAACCATCTCTGCATTCTCAGACAAAACAGAGTTGAATGGGGGCGTCCCGAAAGCTGAGTGTGTCCCATGAGGACATTGGATAACGACTGAAGCCAGAGAGTTCTGCTTCTGTATTAGCCATTCTGCAGGGGCAGCGGGTTCTTGTAGCCAGTGACACAGACAGTAAACTGAGGGGCCGGGCTTTGGGCTCAGATAGATATGGATCTGACTCTGTCTGACAATCTGATTCTCTCACGAAATCTCTCTTTCCACCCCATTCTGGCAATCCCTCCCTCTGCACGTAACCCGGCTCTCTTAACTTTAATTCTTGCTGCCTTTGCCACCAGATTCACCTTCCGCACACACCGAGTCTTATCCCTCCCCTAGCAGGGTTTCCCAGCACCTGCAAAGGACAGTTCCGACGGGAATGTAAAAGGTTGTACCAGACCAGCACGCCCACCGTGGAAGAGTAAAACTGGATGAGCTAACAAAAACAAACTTCTCAGAAAGCTAATGGGAAACTGTGGGTCCAAAGAACTCCAGAGACAGCAAGGGCCCCCCCAGGCACTATTTCCTGGAGACCATGGCTGAGTCAGGACAGGGCGGGCAGGTGGATGACTGGGTCATGCCTCAGACTGTGGGAGAACCACAGACTTTGCACAGAATAACAGAGATGAAATGAATACATCAACTGCTTTCTTTCCACCCCATCCCTGCCCTCTGGACATCCAAGGTCTATTTGCTTTCATTTCAACTTAGAAAATCAATTTGACCTGGAAAAGATATTGAGGTTATTCTAGTTCAACGGTTCTCAACCTTGGCTACGTATTTGAACCGCCTAAAAAACTTCTAAAAATACCTACAGGGACAGGGGCAAAGGGACATCCAGACCAATTGAGACAGAACCTCCGTGGGTGAGGCTGGCTCAGACCTCAGCACCTCTGAAAGGTTACAATGTGATTTCGGGCGTGAAGCCAAAATTAAGACTCACTGTTTTAGTTCAAAGCCCAGGTGCCAATCTCTCCTAGTTTGCCTGCACTGCCACAACAAAATTCCTGAATTCCAAAATTTAAACAGAACAGAAATGAATTTTCTTATGTTTCTGGAATTTGGGGAGTCCCAGATCAAGGCAGTAGCATCTGGTAAGGGCCTTCTTGCTGGGCTCTCTCACAGCGGAAGGCAGAGAGGAGAGAGCCGACTCCCTCCTCCGGGCCCCATAGGAGGAGCTAGTCCCACTCGAGGGAGGCACCCTCATGGCTTGGGCCCCTCTCAAAGAACCTACTGTCACTTTGGCAGCATCTCTTACATTTTATGTGCTACCACTATTTTATATTATAGCCATTTAGTCTTGCTACTTCTAGGTCACCTTCGTTTCTCCCATAGCACCAGCCATAGTGCTTTTGAGAGTGACCATTATAGATAGATGATAGGTAGGTAGGTAGATAGATAGATAGATAGATAGATAGATAGATAGATAGATAGATAGATGATTGACTGATTGATTTGTAAGCCATTTGTATGTCTTCTTTTGAGAAATGCCTATTGAAGTCTCTTGCCTATTTTTTAAACAGATTACGTGGTTTATTTTTATTTTTTTTAATTTACTGTTAGGGATTCATTGAGGGTACAGATTACGTGTTTTCTTTGCATTGTTTGAGAAATGCCTTTGTCAGAACCACACATATAACACTTTTAATAAAGAAGAGAGAACAAAACATTTCCAAGCCAGAAAAAATGAAAGACTTTCTCTGGGCCCAAGAAAACTGTAAGCGAATACATTTCCAGGGAAATTATCTCAATAGAAAAGAAATAAAAGGTCAGTTTTCCCATCTGAAAAGACCCCTACTGTACGGGTTTCCTACCTTTCTGGAAACTCACTGGCCTCTTTCTAATCAAGGTGGCTCCAGCAAAGTGGCAAAGACCCATGACCACCTGTGTGGTCTGGCGCAAATTTTTTCCACCTCCCCAAGTCTTGGACCTCTGGGTCTGAGTTTTTTCATATACACAATGAAGGGAGGAAAGCCCGCTTTTCCCTTAACGAAGGGGGGAGCTGAACTCTTGAACTAAAGGGATGTGTTTTCCTCTATTTGGCCTTGGTCGGAGCTTAGCCAAAAAGCAGTGGGTGGATGGATGTCACTGCCTATTTCCTCCCAATTGTTTTTACAGACCTGCATTTTAGAGGGGCTAATTGTCGGAGTCTTCATCTTTCTTCCCCACAAGAAGGGAGCTTTGTTCAGCAGTTAAGTCCAGCTGCCTGAGAGGCAAAGCCTTTCCATTTTAGACCAAGGTTTGGCTTCAGAAATGAAAAAGATATTGCCTCTTTTTCATTGAGCTGTTGATGTTTCCTCCTCAGAGTCTAAACAGTAGTTTTCTTCCTACCGGAAATAACTGGCCCTGCCATGACGTATCCAAATGCCATGCCGGGAGGTGAGGGCCCCACTGACAGAGCAGAGAATAAGGCTCTTGTTTAGATGTCTTGTTCCTGCTTGCGGTGAATGTGTAAAGCAGTGGCTGCCCTTGGGTCATCTGTATAATGGCCTCAGCTGTCCCCCTTGACTCATTTGGGACTTGTTACATTTCCAGGTGTGTGACCAGGCCCACAGGAGAAGGAACCATGTCAGCTATGGGGCCCCCGATATATCGTTGGTAATAATTTTAATTCATCTAAAAAAAAAAAGGCTTTTTTATGTAACTAGCTGAGTCCAAAGTTTATCTTAAAAAGAAAAAGAAATAGTAAAAGAGATGACAAATTCTCTCAAATTTAAATTCCTGATGTCTTTGGAAATTGAATACCTTCGGACTAAAAGCAGATTTTTAGAACTTTCATTGGAAAGTTAACATGTCTATAAGTATTGCTGACCTAACTTCAAACAGAACAGAAGTCAGTTACATGGAACTGAGCTAGTATGCAATGGCTTTTTGTGTGAAATATTATTGATTCTGTCTGTGTTCTGTTTTTCAGAAGTCAAGAAAATAATTTTCTGTCTTTTGAGCTATTTGTAGCTCTTCAAGCAATGTATGTACT
>CAUYRH010145376.1:0-11441 GCA_963574655.1 Perodicticus potto
TACTTGAAATCTCTCCCACTACCAGGAGCTTTGGTGTTTTCTGTATTCTTTTCTGTAAATCAATTCTGTCTTATCACGGACGGGTGGGGGGGGGAATAATGTAATGAAGAATAATAAAATACATGTATTTAAAAAAAAATAATTCTGTTTCTTTGGGGTGACATTTTGTTGTTGTTGTTGTTGTTGTTTTTTTTTTGTAGAGACAGAGTTTCACTCTATTGTCCTTGGTAGAGTGCTGTGGAGTCAAAACTCACAGCAACCTCCAGCTCCTGGGCTTAGGCGATTCTCTTGCCTCAGCCTCCCAAGTAGCTGGGACTACAGGTGCCCACCACAGCGCCCGGCTGATTTTTGATGCAGTTCGGCCGGGGCCGGGTTTGAACCTGCAACCCTTGGTACATGGGGCCTGCGTCCTACTCGCTGAGCCACAGGCGCCGCCCTGGGGGGCTATTTTCTGACAACATTTTTAATTTTGTCGAAGTAATTGGTCTATTAATGTTCTGTATTTTATCAGGGATAATTGTTTAATATATAGTTTCTCATACAATAAGGTTAACATTTATTGAATCCATTCTGCAAACATTTTTGCATGGGACAGACAAAGCCTTTGTTTAAGATTCTTTCAATTTTTCTCTGTATATAAGACTATTTCTCAATCCATACTTTTAAAGCTGTAAATTTATTCTTTTCTTTTTTGCTTCTTTATGTGTATTTTTTCCCCAAGGGAGAGGGGAAAGGACTTGGATTCATTTTCTTATTGAATAGTTTTCTTTTGTCCTATTAAAATTTGTTGCTTTAATTTTTCCTAATTACTTTCTACACTCTGCTTTCTTTGGATTATTTTGCTGTTTTTCTTCATCTTTTTAATTTTAATGATTCACTCAATTATTTAAATTACTTTCTACTTAGAAATTTAATAGTTAAAGCTATGAATTTTCCCACAAATACTGTTACCTTTCTTCAGCACCAAAATGCTCAGACTCAGCACTATCGTTACTGACATTTTTTAGATATTTTGCAATTTGACTTCGTATTTTCCCTTTCATCAATGGTTATTTTTATAAAAAGCTTTCAGAAAATATCTGTGGTTGACATTTGTGTAGTCTATTTGCACTATTAACCTCTAAATTTTTATAATGTTATCAGAGAGATCAGGGAATATTGGCTAATTTGTGCGGTATATTTATATGTTGTATGTCTTGTGGCAAAATATATGGCCCATTAAAATAATGTTCCTCGGGCATCTGAAAAGAAGGTTACGTGCTCTAATTTCATGATGTAGAGTTTGTTATGTCTATTAAGTCTAACATATTAATCAAGAAATTTAGAGTTGTAATAATTTATTTTCTCCTACTTTAGTTTTGATGGCCAGAGACCCATAAGTAAATACAGGTTCCTGGTCCTGTTGTTCTCACTTCGTAAATGTCTATGTTTCCTCGTGTGAAGATTTATGACAGACCTTCCCTGTGGACTGTGCCTTGTATCGTCACTAAGCACACTTCATTTCACTTTCTGCTTTATGCCACGCCTTCTGCTAGGACTGATAGAATACTTGACTCCTGATTTCTTCGTTTCCATTTGCTGGTGTATCGTTGCCTACACTTGTCTTTTACAATTGGAGTATTTTGTTTGTATCTCTTGCTTATAGCATGTGGATGGATTCTGTTTTATGAAGTCTAGGAAATATTTCCTTTTAAAAGATGAGTTTGTCTTACCAACATTTCTTTGTATGATTGATATTTGATCCATTCTTCTTTTAGCTTCTATTTTTATGATAGTTTATTTTCTGCAGTCTGGTGCACATTCTGTGTTTGCTTTGCTTTGTGCACGTTTGTATTCTTTCTGAGAGCCTGGAAGTTTGCTCTGTGTTTTCAGGTTTTGTTGTTTAATATTGTCGTTTGTTTCTGTTTTGTTGTTTTATTTTTCTTAATAAGTATAATCAAGTACAACTCATAACCTTGTACTTCTTCTTCTTCTTCTTCGAGTCTCATTTTGTCCCTCTGGGTGCATCACAGCTCACAACAACCTCAAACTCTTGCCTCTGCCTCCCAAGTAGCTGGGACTACAGGTGCCCGCCACAAGAGCCCTGAGATGTTTTTAGAGACAGGGTCTCACTCTTGCTCAGGCTGGTCTTAAACTCCTGAGCTCAGACGATCCACTGACCTTGGCCTCCTGGAGTGCTAGGATAACAGGTGTGAGCCACTGCGTCCGATTTATGAAACTCTGTTAGTATTTACCAATGTCCCACTCTGAAAGATGAAATCATTAATGCAAATATTCTTCCTTTTACTGCCATTTGCTTGTCTAACTTCTGACTTTGATTTGCTGCTTTCCTACCCCTGAGGGGAACCCCACCTTTACCTCTTACCCCTCTATCTCTGCCTCTTTGCAAGTACTTATTGTAACATGACCACAGGTCCATATATGATTATACTTATACTTTGTATAAGATACTCAAACTTCTATGTCTTGGGTATCAGTATACCCACTGAGTCCATAGTATGAGGAATGAGCTAATCAACAACTTCCCTGTTCTCTTACTTTCCTTCAAAAGCTGAATAAAGATGTGGACTTCAGCGTCCTCTTGGAATTGCACCTGAACTTCACCAAATTATTATACCTTTTATAAAGGGTTGGGATTATAACTGTTTTGGGTGCTACTTTTTATGTACATACATTATATGTATTTTGTCAGAATAAAAATTATAATTTATAAAGTATAAAACTTAACATAGTTTTATTATACATTGTGAAATCCTCTGTTGACACATATTTTTGATTGTGGTTAAATACATATAACACAGAATTTACCATTTTAGCCATTTTAAGTGCACAATTTAATGGCATTTTGGACATTCAGTACTGTGCAGCCCTCCCCGCTATCTGGACCCAGAACATCTCATTACTCCAGAGCAGTCACTCCCCCTTTCCTCTGCCCTTATGGGCCCTGGAAACCACTAATCTGCTTTCTGTCCCTATTGATTTGCCAAATCTGGACCTTTGATTTAAATGAAATCATGTAATATGTAGCTTTTCATGTCTGGTTTCTTTTACTTAGTATATGACCTGACAATTCCAGGTACATACACAGAATAATTGAAAACAGATTGTCAGATAAAACTTATACACAAATATTTATAGCATCAGTATTTTCGATAGCCGAAAGGTGAAAACAACCTAAACGTCCATGAATTGATAAATGGATAAAATTTAGTACATACATACAGAGATGGTTACTCAGGTATTAAAGGAAAAGAAGCATGGACGCATGTTACAATGTGAATGGACCATGAAGAACATCACATATTATTTATTGCATTATTTGTATTGTTAGAAATAATTTGCATATTGAGAGAATTTTTTTATAATTCTATCTGGGAGACTTTGGCTTTTATGTTTTGGGAATCTAAAGCATTAGAGAAAATGACTAAGGAAGGCATATCAAGGTGCTCTGTACTGTCCTAAGTCTCTCCGGACCAGAAACCCATTCCCCACGAGCTGGGAACTGATGAGGCTGAGAAGAGTGGATGGAAGTGAAGAGATAGTATATTCTAGAGAAAAGAGC
Source organism: Perodicticus potto (assembly GCA_963574655.1). NCBI lineage: Eukaryota > Metazoa > Chordata > Mammalia > Primates > Lorisidae > Perodicticus > Perodicticus potto. The sequence goes on from CAUYRH010145376.1 coordinate 3,563, forward strand.
TCTGTGCTCTGCTTCCTCAGCAGAGTCTTGAGTAGACAACAAGACTCAGAGTGTTTTGGAGAGCTCAAGAGCATAAAAAGTGTACATCCACATGTATACCATGGAATACTTTGCAGCCTTAAAGAAAGATGGAGACTTTACCTCTTTCATGTTTACATGGATGGAGCTGGAACATATTCTTCTTAGCAAAGTATCTCAAGAATGGAAGAATGGAACCAATGTACTCAGCCCTACTATGAAGCTAATTTATAGCTGTCATATGAAGGATATAACCCAACCATAACACAAGATTATAGGGAAAGGGGCAAGGGTAGGGAGGGGAGAGGGGAGGTTGGGGCGGAGGGAGGGTAATTGAAAGGGAAGTTTAGAAGTATTTTGAACTGAATGAAAATAAAAACACAGCATATCAGAGATTATGGGATATGCCTTAAGCAGTACTTAGAGGGAAATTTATAGACTTAAACATTAATGTTAGTACAGAATAAATATCTCAAATAAATGGCTTCAGCTTCTACCTTAGAATACTGGAAAACAAAGGGAGGAGAAGGAGAAGGAGAAGGAGAAGAAGAAGAAGAAGAAGAAAGGAAATAATAAAGACCAGAAAAGAGATAAACTAAGTAAAAAAGAAAACTAATAACAGCAAAGAAAGTCAAAGGAACCAAAGCTGCTTGAGAAAATCAATAAAACTAAAAAACCTATAGTCAGGTGGGTCAGGAAAACAAGATAAATTTTTAAAAAATTACCGTTATCTGGAATGAGAAACATGAAATTACTATGGGTATTAAAAGATAATAAGAGGATATTATGAGCAACTTTATACCAATAGAACAACTTAAATGCAATGGACAATTTTTTTTCAAAAGACATCAATTAACAAAGCTCACTCAAGAAGAAATAGATAACCTGAATAACCTTATATCTGTTACAGTAATTGGTTTGTCTTAAAAGCATTCTCCAAAAAACAAAGGAACAATTAAATCTGTGGTCCAACTGACTTCACTATTCAAAGTGGAATAATCTGTCATAAAAAGGAATGAAGTAGTGATACGTATTAAAACATGGATGGCCACAAAAAATATTATACTGTGTGTAAGAATCTAGATTTAAAAGGTCCTATGTTAATGGTGACCACATAAAAAGTCACATACTGGGCGGTGCCTGTGGCTCAAAGGAGAAGGGCACCAGCCCCATATGCTGGAGGTGGCAGGTTCAAACACAGCCCTGACCAAAAACTGCAAAAAAAAAAAAGTCACATACCAATTACATAAAATATCCAGAATAGGTAAATCTTTAGAGACAGCAGACTGGTGGTTGCCAGGGATGGAAGGATGAGGTGGGATGGGAACAACTGCTTAATTGGTACAGGGCTTTCTTTAGGAGCAATGAAGATATTTAAGAACTAAATAGAGATGGTGGCTATACACATTATGAATATAGTAAATATCACCAAACTGTTTTCCTTAAAATGGTTAATTTTATGCTAAATGAACATCACCTAAAAATAAAAAACTGGCAGACGGACTTACAGAATATTGAAAATATAAAAAAGCGATAGCATTTATAATACCTTCAAAATATGAACTAAGGATAAGTCCGATAAAATATGCACAAGGGCTAAGCACTAAAAACTGTAAGCATTGCTTAAGAGAAATGAAAGAGCTAAGTAGAAAGATAAAACATGATAAAACATGATATAATATGATCAACATGATCAAACATGATCAAACATAATGAACATGATAAAACATTATAAGACATGGTAAACATGACAAAACATGATAAAGGATGATAAAACATGATAAACAGATAAAACATGATAAAACATGATAGATGTGATAAAACATGATAAACAGATAAAACATTATAAAACATAATAAAACATGATAAACATGATAAATTGTGATAATCATGATAAAATGTGATAAAACATGATAAACATGATAAAACATTAAACATGATAAATGTGATAAAACATGATAAACATGGTAAACATGGTAATCATGATAAAACATGATAAAGCATGATAAAACATGATAAACAGATAAAACGTGATAAAACATGAAAAATGTGATAAAACATGATAAACGTGATAAAACATGATAAACAGGATAAAACATGATAAAACATGATAAGCATGATAAACATGGTAAAACATAATAAACTGTGATAAAACATGATAAACTGTGATAATTATGATAAAATGTGATAAAACATGATAAATGTGATAAAACAAAATAAATACGATAAACATGATAAAATATGATAAAGCATGATGAAACATGATAAATAGATAAAACATGATAAAACATGATAGATGTGATAAAGCATGATAAACATGATAAAACTTTAAACATAATAAATGTGATAAAACATGATAAACATGATAAAACATGATAAACTGTGATAAACATGATAAAATGTGATAAAACATGATAAATGTGATAAAACATGATAAACATGGTAAACATGATAAAACATGATAAATATGATAAACATGATAAACATGATAAAACATTATAAAACATGATGAACATGTTAAAACATGATAAAATATGATAACCATGATAAAACATGATAAATCATGATAAATATGATAAACATGATAAAACATGATAAATGTGATAAAACATGATGAACATGACAAACATGATGATACATAAACATGATAATACTTGACTTTAAGACTTATAAAGCCGGTCAGTGTGATACTGGCCCCAAGATTGACAAAGTGACCCAAGGAACAGAGTGGAGAACTGAGACATAGACCAAGATATAGTTGGTTAACTGAAGTTTTGACAAAGTTGCAAAGGCAGCTCAGTTCAGGAAGGATAGTATATTCCATTGAATGGCCCTGGAAAAACTGGATGTCTAGATGCAAAAAAAATTAAAAGGTAAATTTAATTCATGCTTCATAGATTCTTAACTTCACGTGGACTGTAGAACTAAATGTAAAACTTAAAAAAAACCTTTATGTAAACTACAGACATAAATGTAAAACATAAGTCTACAACTGCTGAATAAAACCATAGAAATATATTTTTTCATTCAGTCACAGAAAGGGATGAAGTACTGATACACATAAAAAAATAGATGGCCACAAAAACAACAAACTATCTGGAAGACCCCAGGTTAAAAAGGCTAAGTAAAAACTTCGTAGATACACATGTAACAGCAGAAGGAGAATCTGAAAGGAAAATAAAAGATAAATTGGACACCACAAAGATTAAGAACTTGCTCTTTAAATGGCAATGCTAAGATAATAAAAAAGACAATATACAGGTTGGAGACAGTATTTGTAAATTACACATCTAAGAAACAACTTGAATTCACAAAATGGAAAGAACTCTCGAACTTCAATAATAAGAGAAAACCAACCCAGTAAAAAATGAGAACAATTTGAATAAACACCTTATGGAGGAAGATTTAAAAATGTGAGTATAAATGAAAAGACATTCAGCACTGCTAATCATAAGGAGAGAACAAATTTAAATCACACTGAGATATCACCATACACCTATTAGAATGTCAAAAATTAAAAAAGGTTGATTATATTAAGTTTATGGCGTGAAGCATCTAGAACTCTCAAATACTGTTTTTGGGAATGTAACAGTTTGGCATTTTCTCAAAAAAATAAACATGTATTCTATATTTCCCAGCCATTTCACTATTGAATACGATGGATACTCCTAATCAAGGTGTCTGTGTCTATTATTAGATCTCTTTGTTAGATCTCTTTGTTAGATCTCTCATTGTTAGATCTCTTTCTAACTTCTTGAGTTATGACATTAAATATAAATACATCCAAATTCTTATACATAGACAGACAACTTATTTGTAATAGCCCAAATTGGAAACACCCTAAATGTCTGTTGACAATAACTTTATAAACAAGTCGTGCATGTCCATACAATGTATGAACGTATACACATAGACTTACTCTTGATAAAATAAAGAATAAATGTACATGACAATTGCAGTTCTCATTTCTGTAACTGATCACATTGTCATAGCCTGTATTTGTAACTAATTTCTTTCACTCCTCATTCCGTGTTGTCTTGGCCCTCAGAAAGCACCTCAGCTGGTTGTGGTTCTTTGGTAGGGTGACCCACACTTTCATTCCTTGAGGATCTCGGCCATTTCCAATATTACCTAACTTGGCTTGTTGTAGTTTTCTATTGACTCCTGTACTCCACAGGTTTTCTTTCTTACCTCTGTTTATTTGTCTTTTGATTCAGAGGCATGAAGAAGTGCAGGTAGCTGGGTGGTAGACTTAACCTCCAGTTTAATGAAACCCTTGATGTGTTTCTTGGCAGAAACAATTCTGCCTTTGGAACTAAGGTTCATAGGTCAGCAGAGGATAAAGTTACAGGAACTAAGCAAAAATGTAACTGATGGGTCAACAGGTGTAATAGTGAATGCTGTCAATTCTATCTCTCTCTCTTAACTCCTTGACCCATGAATCCTGGATATGGGCCAAAGAGCAAGAGACTGTGCTGATTCAGAGCATGTGCAGGCTCCTAGAGAACCTTGTCTTAGACTACTGATGTATAGGACCTGAATGGTCCCATACCTAAATATCCAAGTCATATTCCATTATTCTATCAAGCTAGCTGTTTCAGGATGATGGATAACATGGTAAGATCAATGAATTTCATGAGCATGAGCCTATTACTGCACTTTACTTACTGTAATGTTTGTTCCTTGATACCATTATGATAAATAAGGCACTCTGTAATTTCAGAAATGCTAGTTTGGGCAGAAGAATTGCATGCCGGGGAGGCAAATCCATTTCTAGAGTAAGTATTCATTCTAGTAACAAATGAAATAGTTCTCTTTCCACGGTGGAAGCAATCCAATGTAATCAACCTGCCATCAGGTCACTGGCCAATCCCCTGAGAGAATAATGCCCTCTCGAGGATTCCTCTGGCTTATTAGACACTCAGCAGTGTCTGTAGCCACTTCAGCCTTGTTTGAGTTGAAGTCCATCTTGCTGAGCCCACGTATGACTTTAATTCCTGCCACCATGGCTGTTTTGTTTATGAGCCCATTGGACAATTTCAGGGGTGGCTGGGAAGAGACAGTAGTATTCACAGGAAGGGTCATCCTATTAGAGTATTGAAATCTTCTCCTGCTGAGGTTGTCATTTTATATGCATTCACACAGAATACAAATATCTTCATCTGTTTTTGCCTATCCACATCTCTCTCCCACAAATTCTCTCATCACCAATTTTCCAGTCATGTTCATTCCAAATCCCTGACCATCCAGTCAAACCCTTGGCCACATCCCGTTAGTATGTAACTGCATGTCTGGCCATTTCTCCTTTTAAGCAAAGTATGCAACTAAATGAAATGCCTGGGAGGATTTCCCTTCATTATTGTCCTTAAGGGATGTCCCAGGATGGGTGGTAGTGCGGTGGCTGTCAGCTGCGGCTGTCCACTGCAGTGTTGTACACAACCATCTGTAAACCAGGTCTGAGTTTTCTTCCTCTGTCAACTGTCTGTGGGAGCTCCCCATAAGGCCATAGGTACATAGTGGGAGAAGGCAATGTAGCCAGAGTGGGGACCACAAGCAATTGGGCCACTTCCTGGTGTGACCTACGTGTGCATTCAGGGCCTGCTCGAGGCCGATCCCATCCATAAAACTTCCATTAATGATGGAGTGCTGCTGTGCCCACCCAGCCTTCATGGTTGAGTACCACCCTCCCCGTGGTACTCGGGTTGTGCAATAATTTGGGGCCTGTGGTTAAGCAGTTAATGTCTACTAAGGCCCAGGGTCAGGATAAAGCTGTTCTCAAATGGAGAGTGGTTATCTACAGAGGATAGCAACTTTGCTTCACATTCCTAAGGGGTTTGCACTTTGACTGATTTTTAGGAGGTTGTAAAAGGCTCCAAATAGCCATTCTCCTTGTGATTGACAATTCCAACCCATTGACTATGTGGGATCATGTGCTCAAGGGGAGAAGCTGCTAGCATGGTGGTCTGGACCTAACTCTGGACCTCCTCTTGTTCTAGACTCCACCTCAAGTCACTCAGTAAACGGGCTGATGTAGCACACTCAAATGATAAATGTGCTAAGCCTTGGAATCCCAAAATCTGATGGGGCCTTTTTGCTTCTTGTCATTGTTCCTCTTTACCAGTCACAGAAGGTGCAAGATACATAACTTACATCTTCCTGTTTCCACGTGCCCCCACCATAAACATCACTGAAGTAGAAGGTCCCTGGATATTTCTTCAGATTTATTTTCTACCCTTCATGCAGATGTCTTACCAATAAGTGTAGAGTGGTTGCTACTTCTTGCTTACTAGGTCCAGTCAGCATAGTGTCTGGAATGCAATGGACCAGTAGGATGTCTGTGGAAAAGAAAGAGGAGCACACCACTTGTGCACAGATGGTGACATAGACCAGACAGTTGATACACCCTTCTGGAATTTTTTTTTTTTTCCTAGCACAGTAAAGGTACATTGTTGACCTTGCCAGTTGAAAGAAAGTTGCTTTGGGTGTTCTTTATTAATAGGTATGTAGAAAAATGCATTTGTCAGATTAATAGCTGTATACCAGGTGCCAGGGGATGTGGTAAATTGCTCAAGCAGTGACACCAATTCTGCTACAGCAGCTGCAATTAGAGTCACCACCTGGTTAAGCACCTGGTCAAGTTTACAATAACCCACTGTCATTCTCCAAGATCCACCTGTCTTCTGCACAGACCAACTAGGTAGGTTGAATATGGAGGATGTGACAGGAGTCACCGCCCCTCCATTCTTCAAGTTTTTGAGGGTGGCATTAACTTTCTGTGTTCCCTTCAGGAATATGGTATTGCTTCTGGTTTCTTTTTTTCTAGGTAGAGGAAATTCTAGTGGCTCCCAGTTGGTTTTTCCCACCACAATAGCTCTAACCCCACAGGTCAAGTTTTTAAGTATTTCTATCTGATTATGAATTCCACATCTGGGGAAATAGTTATAGGATGAGTTCAGGGACCCACTGGGCCCACTGCGAGAGGGACCTGAACTGAAACCCCGTCACTGACCTTCTTACCTCTGTGGGCTCCTGATGGAGCTCAGTGATGTTTTGGTTTCCCAGAGTGAGTGTCAGTTCAGAGCCAATGTTCTATAGTCCCTGAAAGGTCTGATTATTTCCTTTTCGTCAAAGCACGGTTACCTGCTAAAAAGCAATTGGTCCATTTGGCAAAGGCTAGGAGACAAATTAATGGTATAAATGTTTGGCAGTGGACCAGGGGTCTTCTTTAAGGGGGCCTGGCCTCCTATTCATAGAATGGGCTCTAGTCTCTAAAGTTCACAGTCTGAGAATTAATTGAGGCCATGATTACCTGTCTTCATGATTCAAGTTAGACTTTTGTTCACTTAAACTATGATTCCTATACAGATCAGGTAAGAAATTAATAGGCTTACTATCTAATTCACTTCCAGAAATACCATGATCAACTCGCCAACTCCACAGGTCTCTATGAGTCAGTCCTCTTTGAGTGTTGCTGTGACTGCTGGTTTCAGTAACTATACTCACCTTGTCTTTGGCAATTGCTTACAGATGCTTGGCCCCTGAAATGCCAAGTTTTGGATCTTGGCACCTTCACTGCACCTTCACTGCACTTAGGTTTCTTAATTCAGTGGTAGCATTTGCCACTATAATTTCTTTCTTTTTTTTTTTTAATAATTTTTTATTGAGTCATAGCTGTGTACAATAATTCACTCATGGAGTACAGTGTGCAGGCTTCACATACAATTGGAGATATTTTTATCAACCTGATTGATATAACATTCATGATATTTTCTCATTTACTATGTGAAAACATTTTTGATCCGTATTTAGAAGTTTTCTCCTGAACCTTCAAATATGCACCACAAGTGTGATCTCACCCTTT
>CAUYRH010145377.1:0-10372 GCA_963574655.1 Perodicticus potto
CACATGTAAAAGACTGAAACTGGACCCTCACCTTTGTCCACTCACAAACTTGATTCAAGATGGATAAAGGACTTAAATTTAAGGTATGACACAATAAAAATCCTGAAAGAAAGCCTAGGAAAAACACTGGAAGATATCGGCCTGGGAAAAGACTTCCTGAAGAAGACTGCCATGGCAATTGCAACAACAACAAAAATAAACAAATGGGGCTTAATTAAACTGAAAAGCTTCTGTACAGCTAAGGAGACAACACCCAAAGCAAATAGACAACCTACCCGATGGGAAAGGATATTTGCATATTTTGAATCAGACAAAAGCTTGATAACTAGGATCTATAGAGAACTCAAATTAATCCACATGAAAAAAGCCAACAATCCCATTTATCAATGGGCAAGAGACATGAATAGAACCTTCTCTAAAGACAGACGAATGGCTAACAAACATATGAAAAAATGCTCATCATCCCTAATTATTAGTGAAATGCAATTCAAAACCACCCTGAGATACCATCTAACTCCAGTGAGAATGGCCCACATCACAAAATCTCAAAACTGCAGCTGCTGGCGTGGATGTGGAGAGAAGGGAACACTTTTACACTGCTGGTGGGACTGCAAATTGATACAACCTTTTTGGAAGAAGTATGGAGAACTCTCAAAGAACTCCAGCTAGACCTCCGATTTGATCCTGCAATCCCATTACTGGGCATCTACCCAGAAGGAAAAAAATCCTTTTATCGTAAGGACACTTGCACTAGACTGTTTACTGCAGCTCAATTTACAATCGCCACAACGTGGAAACAGCCTAAATGCCCACCAACCCAGGAATGGATTTAACAAGCTGTGGTATATGTACACCATTAAAAAAAAAAAAATGGAGACTTTACAGCCTTTGTATTAACCTGGATGGAAGTGAAACACATTATTCTTAGTAAAGAATCACAAGAATAGAGAAGCATGAATCCCACGTACTCAATTTTGATATGAGGACAATTAATGACACAGTGGGGGTGAGGGAAGGGGAGAGCAGAGAGAGAAAGAATGAGGGAGGGGTGGGTAAAGGAAGAGCAGAGAGAGGGAAGGAGCGAGGGGGGTGGGTCTTGGTGTGTGCCACACCTTTTGGGGGTAAAACATGATTGTAAGAGGGACTTTACCTAACAAATGCAATCAGTGTAACCTGGTTTCTCGTACCCTCAATGAATCCCCAACAATTTTTTTAAAAAGTCTTTAGATACTAAAAATGGCTGAGCTAGAACACAAACTAGATCTGCACAACCACACAACTCAACCCAATAGGCTCACAAGCTCTCACACCCACAGCGCGCAGAAAGCCTGGTGTGTGGTGAGCAAGAGGATGGACGACTGTTAGATGGGTCCTTGAGAGGAGCAGAGAACAAACACATACTTGTAGATCCACCACCACCTATCACAGCATCTTATACAACGCGTTTAAAAGAATGTAGGATTTAAGTCAGTGAACCAAACAAAATGAATTCAAGAACTTATCTGCATAACGGCCAGGCACAGTGGCTCACGCCTATAATCCCAGCACTCTGGGAGGCCAAGGTGGGTGGATTACCTGAGCTCATGGGTTCAAGACCAGCCTCAACAAAAGCGAGACCCCCCCTACTCAAAAAAAAAAATAGCTGGGCGTTGTGGTGGGCACGTGTAGTACCAGCTACTTGGAAGGCTGAGGAAAGAGAATCGCATAAGCCCAGGAGTTTGAGGTTGCTGTGAGCTATGACGCCACAGTACTCTACTGAGAGTGACAAAGTGAGACTCTGTCTCTAAAAAAAGAAAAGAAGAACTGTGAGAAGTCACTCAGTGGCTTCAGAACAAGAGCCTACCACACAACTCGAATTTTTCAAAGACCACTCGGGGAAGAGACTGGGTGGGAGGAGACAAGGATACAACCAGGGACAGGAGATGAAGCAATTTGGCCTGGGCTGGAATGGTGGCAGCACAGAGTGATTTGGGCACAATGGAAAAATAGCAAAAAGAACCAGCAGGAATTGGCTTGAATTCAATACCCATTAAAAGAAGGAAAAAGTGTCAAAAATTACCTGTAAGGGGAAAAAACAGTAACTTTACAGTGAAGAAAGCGGGCAAATACCACCTCAGCCAGGTGATCACAGTTAACATCATTAGTGCTAAGTCCTGTTGAGAGCAGATGGATGGATATGGTGCAAGAGAAACAGCACTTCACCTGGGTTGTCTTCTTCCCAAAACCTACAACCCCAATCTAATCAGGTGAAAAACAGCAGATAAGCCCAAACTGAAGGACTGTATAAAATAATTAACCTGTTACAGTCAACAAAATTCAAGGGAAATCTGAGCAACTGTCGGTCTAACAGAGTCTAACAAGATAAGATTACTAGATGTGATGCAGCGCCCTGCATGGGATCCTGGAAAAGAAACTAAGGAACCCAGAATGCAGTGTGGAGTTCAGTTCACAATAATGCAGTGGTTCTCAACTTTTCCTAATGCCACGCCATGTATTTTCATTGTTACAAAGTGGTCACAACCCACGGGTGGAGAACCCCTGCAATAATGTATCCATATCGGTCCGGTTCATTGGCTGCGATAAATGTAGCACAGTAAATGTTAACAGGGGAAACTGGTGTGGACTACTCTCTCTGTGTAATTATCTTCTTGGGGTGATATTCTTGAAAATCCTGTAACTCTAAAATGATCCTGAATTTAAAGTTTATTTTAAAATTGATATGACTTGAGTCCTGAGAGGCTGAGGTGCCCTTCACTGAGACAAGGGACACAGGGCAGGAAGAGCTCTAAGGTCTATCTCAGACATGCAAGGCAGGAGCTGCCCATCAGCTATTCCAGCAGACATGGGGGGAGCAGCTCTGGTGGGAGCTCCGCAGACAGAGCTGAACTAAAAAACAAAGGGAGGAGCCACCAGCAAACTGAAACTATGCAAGTGGGCAGGGCCACCCAAAGCAAGAATGGGTATCAAGAAGAAAAAGGGCCTGAACTCATATGGGATGGGAAAGTGGGGGCAATGGGAAGATAAATGCCAAAGGGTGCAAACTTTCACTTGTAAGATGAATAAATTCTGGGGAATTTAATGTACAGCATTACATTAAACTATAAGTGATAATACTGTACTGTATTGTTCATTTGAAATTTGCTAGGAAGGCAGATCTGAAATGTCCTCACCCCCACCACCCACCCACACAGTAACTATGGACATGTTAATTATGTTAATACTACACAATGTATATGTATTTCAAATCATGTTATATGCTTTAAACTCATATAATTTTTGTCAATTATACTTCAGTAAAGCTGGGGAAAACTTTTTGTCATTCCCTTCAAAAAAATCAGTGTAATTAGCATGATTTATATTCTTGTCATCTCTTACTTTTCCCAAAGAAAATAATTATCTTATTCATGTAACAGATGAGCCTGTTTGATTCAATTCCTTAAATTCTCTCTCTCTCTTTTTTTCTTTTTTGGAAAGAAGAGAAGAGAAGGGACTCCTCAGTCTAATTTCTAAGGAAGTTGAAGGTGCACAGTCAAGCCCTGAGGAAATTCCACCTTTAAGTACTGGGTAGAGGAGATTAAGCAAGGAACTATATGGGGGTGGGGAAAAAACAGGGAGCATTCACCATTCAAGGAGCTAACGGGGAAAGGCATGGTCAAACTATCTGAATGTGTCTGAAAAACCACACAACAGGCACTTAAAGATGCTCCTTACACCTAACAACTTTGAGATCACTGGTGACCTAAGAAAAGAAGGTTCAGTGGAATAAAGGGAGCTAAATTCAAATCGCAGTGGTTGAATATGAGGTAAAAAAAAAAAATGAATGGAAAAAAACATCCTCAAGAAGTCTGATGCTCAGATTTGTACCCCCGTGTTCATAGTGGTTATTCAAAACATCCAAAGGTTAAAGCCACTCAAGTATCCACTGATGGATGAATGAATAAAGAGAATGTGGTGGATATAATGGAATTATTCTTCAGGCTTAAAAAGGTCGTTCTGATACATGCTCCAATATGAATGAACCTTCAGGACATCAGGCTACATGAAATACGCCAGTCAGGAAGAAAAAGACAAATACTGTACGGCTTGACTTTATGAGGCGCTGAGAATAGTCAAATTCATAGAGATAGACAGTAGAATGGTGGACACCAGGGGCTGGGGGATGAGGAGTAACTGTTTATTGGGTGTAGAGCTTCAGTTTTACAAGAGGAGCGGAGTTCTGGAGATGAATGGTGCTGATGGCCGAACAATGCGAACGTACTTAATGCCACTGCACTACACACTTAAAAATGGTTAAGACAACAAATTTTGCTTTATGTACATTTTACCTCATATTTTTTTAAAAAAGAAATCTGACTCTCTGAATATTAAATTCATGTCAAGCTGTAATAACCTACAATTAAAAAACTGTAAAGCTGGAGTGCATCAGCTTTAGCAGCACTTCCTAGACGCTCCAGTGGTGAAGTGCAGCGTAACACCGACAGACAAAAGGTGTGGAGCTACTCGTGCCCTGTGAGGGGACGGGGCCACCCACACCTCTGACCAGTGGTTCTGACCTCAAGGATACTCATCCACTCACCAGTAGGTCCTACAAGTATTTTTAGTTTTGGTGTATTCTAAGATGTGAGATAGCCTGGAAAGCAATGGCTAGAGAAATAAAAAGTCAGAGATTATTTCAACTCCATCTCGGTGGTAAGAAAAGCTGCTTTTATTAGTTTTCTTCATCAACCCAAAACTTCTGTTGCCAAAGGAAAAAAAAAGATTATGTGATCTCAACTTACTGAAACTAGTAAAAGAGACCATTCAGACAAGCAAATCATCTCTATGATAAAATCACACTCCACTATTGCTGTATCTTTAGGAACAGAATAGAAGCAATAATTTTCTCTTTACAGTATTTTAGAATGACAAATATTGTATCAGTGGATAAGGAAAGAAATAAACAATGCAGTAGTAATACAGGCACAAAACAAACACAACGGTGAAACAGTTCACATAAAGAACCACATACTGTGGTAATGGCAACATTGCTAATCAGAAGGAAAGGACCAATGACTCAATAATGAGCATCTATTTGGGAGAACTGATACCTACTATTAGTAAGGGTGTGGGAAAATGGACATTCTCAAACTGGCACAACATTTCTAAAGGGGATGTGGCAAATGTTCACACTGACAAGAACATTTTGTCCTAGAAAGTAACTGGAAAAGTTTGCAAAAATATGACAACAAAGTTGTGAAGTGCATCTTTTATTACAAGAGCAAATATCAAGATAACCAAAAAGGGATTGGCTAGAAACTTTGTATGGCACATCCACACATACGCACTGACATGAAAAATGTCCACAAAGTATTGTGTGCTGAGAAGAGAAAACAGGGAAGAGCGCCGGGCTCAGTGGCTCACGCCTGTAACCCCAGGAGGCCGAGGTGGGTGGACTGCTTGAGCTCCTAAGTCCGAGACCAGCCTGAGCAAAAGTGAGACCCTCATCTCTACTAAAAATAGGAAAAAAAGAAAATGAGACAAGAATATCGCTTGAGCCCCAAGCAATGATGCCACAGCACTCTGCCTAGGGTGACAGCTTGAGATTCTGCCCACCCACCCACCCCCCACAAAAGAGGAAAAAGGAATGATTCCTCTGGCGTGTGTGTGTGTGTGTGTGTGTGTGTGTGTGTGTGAGCATGCTTACACATATATACATTCATACATTATACACTCAATTTACATATTCATTTGTAAAGTCCAAAGGAGGACATAAATCAAGTTGCTCACATGGTTATCTCTTAAAGCAGTGGTTCTCAACCGTCCTAATGCTGCAATGTATTTTCATTGTTACAAAGGGGTCCCAACCCACAGGTTGAGAACCACTGTCTTAAAGTATACAATTTTAGGAAAAAGTCAGTATTTAATCTCTACTTCCTATATTGTTAGAATTTTTCCAATGGCCATTTATTACTTTTATAATTAAGTATATACTTTATATACATTTATAATAAAAATTAGTGATTTCTATGGGAAGGGATTACACAACCTACGTCAAAAAGGACAGTGATTCTGTATGCTCCCCTTTCCACGTAAGTGTATAAAGCCTTTCAAATATATGGCTACGGGTATTTGCCAGCTGCAAGTGAATGGTCTTGAACATCTGTATGTACCCTTCTTTTAGACAAAGGAATGCCCTATACTGAGCAGGCAGAAGAAATTAAATCTTCTTGAGCGATGGCAAAGTTATATACGGCACCGGAATCCCCAAGGAAAAAGCAAAGGACTCAGCAAGTAAAGGACAATCTTCTTCTTGCAGGCCTAAATTAGAAGGAGTTCTGTCCTGTCCAAGTGATTTGGCAAACAAGACCATCATGAGGCTGAACTTTGCAAAAGCCTATGAAAATACACACTGTAAGATGAGCCCACATGACTGATTAAGAGCATAACTGCATGGGATACAACTTTAACTTAATATGCAGTCACCATAGCTTACATATAGTTAAAATAGTTTAACTAGCATAAAACTATGACAATATACACAAACACACACACACACATACAACCATTTCAAGCCAGAAAAATACTAAAAGTCAAGCTGTAATAGAACTTCAATATATAAACCAATATACAATCCAAATTTGATTTTAAAATTACTAAAAAACAGTCACCTCTCAATTGGGAAATACCCCTGAGGATAAGTAGATCTGTAAATTATGTATCTGAGAAACATAAAGTAGACAAAACTAATGCCATGAAATAACGGTAACTCAAAGAATATAACTGTAGGCTCGGCGTCTGTGGCTCAACGGGCTAAGGCGCCAGCCACGTACACCTGAGCTGGCGGGTTCAAATCCAGCCCGGGCCAGCCAAACAACAATGACGGCTGCAACCAAAAAATGGCCGGGCGTTGTGGCAGGCGCCTGTAGTCCCAGATACTTGGGAGGCAGAGGCAAGAGACTCGCTTGAGCCCAGGAATTGGAAGTTGCTGTGAGCTGTGATGTCTTAACTCTACCCAGGGTGAAAGCTTGAGGCTCTGTCTCAAAAAAAAAAAAAAAAAAAAAGAATACAACTGTAATGTGAACTGGGGACATCAGCACTAAAATCCCTACAATAACTGCAATCACAACTGTCCTCGCTTTGCACAGTAATCCACAATCATTTCTTCCTATTCCTGGGATCCTGTATCATTAAGTCATTCCACAATAATCTTTCACTGAGGACTTTCAATCCACCAAGCACCGCTGTAAACTCGAAAGATACAGCAGTTGAGCAAAACAAAACTCTCCATCTGGCTCGGCGCCTATGGCTCAAGCAGCTAAGACGCCAGCCACATACATCTGAGCTGGCAGTTCGAATCCAGGCTGGGCCCACCAAACAACAATGACAGCTGCAACCAAAAAATAGCCGGGCATTGTGGCGGGCGCCTGTAGTCCCAGCTGCTTGGGAGGCAGAGGCAGGAGAATCACTTGAGCCCAGGAGTTGGGAGGTTGCTGTGAGCTGTGATACTGCAGCACTCTACCCAGGGTGACAGCTTGAGGCTCTGTCTCAAAATAACAAACAAAAAAAACCTCTCCATCCCGGGGTACCTTGTATCCCAGTGGCATCAAGTCCATCAGTGGCGCCCACTACACAAAATTTTATCCCCCTGCTCACCTCCACCTCAGCACTCTTGGATCTCTCCATTAGTAGGCTCTATTTTTCTCTTTTTACAGCACACTAACATGGTATTTTATTTCATTCTTCCCCTTAGGAATGTAAGCTCCCTGAGAAGGAAGTTCCATGTATCATATAACATAAGAGCTTAAAATACTGCCTAACATACAACAGACATTCAAACCTTTACTGAGCTAACAAATGCCCTCTCTGTGGTCTCGTCTCTCCCTCCCAACAGAAGTCACTAAACCTACCCATCTAGAAAGCAAAACGCGACATCCTCCATCTTCTTACCCTACCTTAGCCTTCTACTTCTTAGCTTCTTTGAAGAAATTACAGAACTGCAGTAGTCTATACCAAGTACTTCCACTTCTTCACTTTCTAGTCACCACTGCAACTGGTTTGGTTTGGCTGTTTGGTCAACAAACCCTTTTTCATCTGCAATCCATGTTTCTTTTACTTTTTGAATCAAACAAGTAATCCATAGTCACTGCAGAGGTACACAGAAAACAGCATCGCATTCCATGGAATGATGTCAGCCAGGCGCCTGGGAACCACTCTCAGCATCCCCCTCTTCCTCCCAGCCCACCCAGTCAATCCATTACTTAAGCCTTGGTGCCAACTGCACCAATAGCTTTCACTGGATTCCTGCAAATGAGCCCACCGGTCACTCAACTTCTAGTCTCATCTCTAATCCACTCCGTGATGGCCACGAAAGGCAAACCAGTCCATGACTCCCCTACTAGAGCCCTCTGTGGCAGACACCCCTTCACTGGGACACAGTTTCTAAGGTGGCCTAAGGCTGTGTGTGATGCAGCCCCTGCTCTGGCTTCTTCTGCCACTGTCTACCGCCCCCTCACCTCTAGCTAACCCGGCTTCTCACTTCAAAGGGCCAAGCTTTTCTCCACTGTAAAGCCTGCCCACAAGCTTCTCCTGTCAGTCTGTCTGTCTCTCTCTCTTTCACTAAAATAGTACCTGGCACAAAGGAAGAGCTCAACTGACCGACTCAATGGCTGACTGTCTTACCAGACCATAAACTTTACAAAAGGAAGTTCAATGTCTATTTTGTCCACTACGTATCTAGTGACCAACATAGTATGGCAGAAAGAACACTCAGTAACATTTACTAAAGAAATGCTGAATGAATACCAAAAGGAGGAGGGAAGAATCACCAAAAGTCCACTTGCCAGGGAGGAAAAAAACACTGTTATGTTGGCATCTTGATTTTTCTACAGTAATGTGTATTATTCTCCAGCATCCAGCTCCTGAAGCACCTGCATCTCCTGCCTCTGGAGACTGCGGCACACAGCAGCCAGCTCCCGCAGCATCCCACTCAGGTAGCTTTAGGGCAGGATGCCTCCAATGAGACATCTCTCCATGAAGAGCTTCTGAGTACAGCACTAGCAAACAACTTCTGGTACATTGCAGAAAGTGCATTTCCATCACCATGACACCCCAGCACCTTCTCTGGCATGTAATAAAGCCTTGCCCTCAGGGTAAGGTCTGGATCTCAGTTTGGGGGGGGGGCTCTTCTCTGAGGACTCTGAGCTCTAGGTGTAGCACCTGCTCCATGCATCTGCCAGCCTCCAATTCCTCACTTCGATTCCCTGCTGTAATTAGTTTTACACATTAAACTTTTCCTTCAGTTTGCTGGATTCTCTCTCCTGACTGAATACAGACTGATACAAATTTAGAGTTAATTTCTGAGTGATTGTTGTGGTGTATAAAATTACCATTGTGTCAAAAGTCACCTTGAATCTTGCAACCTTGCTTTTTATTATTTATAATAAGTTACATGGAGATATTTTTGTACATATACAATGTCATCTACAAAATCAGTTTTAGCTTTTCTTTCTGATCCCTGTACTATTATCTTTCTTGTCTTACTAAACTAAGTAGGACCTCCAGCCAAATAATACGCAGAAGTGGTAACAGTGAAACTATCTTTCCCAGTCTCAAGATTGCTCTAAGTAACCTTTATCAATCAAGGAAGTTACCTTCTGGTATGTTATTTCACTTTGAATGAGGGCTGAATTTTATCAAAGGCAATTTTTGCATGTACTGACATCATATTATTTTTTCTCCTTTACTCTATTAATTTAATGATTTATACTGATCAATTTTTCAAATATTAAACCTATCTGTATAATAAGTCTGATATTGTAGCTTTAGTCTTGAAAATTGTCAAGTCTCACTTTATAGATTAGCAATTTTGATACATGTTCCTTGATTACATGAAAAGAATATAATCTACAGTTATTGGGTGTAGTGATATATTTTTCCATATTTCATTGTACTCTATATTTCACTTTGAGCATTTCCATTGTCAATACACAGTCATCTACTGTTTAACAATAAGAATACCCATTCTAAGAAACATATCCTTAAGAGATTTTGTCCTTGTGGGACCATCACAGGGTGCACCTACACAAACCTAGATGGTGAAGCTAGCCCGACACGCCTAGGCTCCTAGGCTTGCTCCCATGCAGCAAAGCTGTAAAGCACAGCACTATACTGAATATCACAGGCAACTGGGTGATAAGAGTAAGACACTGTCTCAAGGCTCGGCACCTGTGGCTCAACGGGCCAGCCACGTACCCCTGAGCTGGCGGGTTCGAATCCAGCCCGGGCCCGTCAAACAACAATGACGGCTGCAACCGAAAAAAAAAAGGCCGGGTGTTGTGGCGGGCGCCTGTAGTCCCAGCTACTTGGGAGGCAGAGGCAAGAGACTCGCTTGAGC